>JASANW010001209.1:0-20706 GCA_030849725.1 Trypanosoma boissoni
TAAGACCGTCGTAAGTGGGTTGTCGTCATAGACCGATCAATTGTGAATATAAAAGTGCAATATTCATAGGGAAAATGGTTTTAATGACCATAGTAGTTTTTCCAAAGAACAAAAAGAACGTAACAGCAGAATACAAAGGAAACAAATTTAAAATATATTTTGAGAACAAAAAAAAATTTTTTTTCGCATTCTTCATAACATATGGCATTATGAGTGAAGCTTGTTTCAAAGAAATAAAGCTTAGCAAAAAGTAAAACAGAATATGAGACGAAGTAATTAACTCGGCAAGTGCTTCAGCTGTGCAAATCAAATCACTAAACTAAAAAAGGTACACACTTGCACCATTTGTTTTTTTTTTCAACACGTTACTTGAAGGAATGCAAATTACCGAAAAGCAAAAAAAAAAAAAAATTGTCTGTTTCTGATGAGCCAAATATTCGGTGAGAGTATCAGTGTAAACGAGTAAGAAGTCATTGGTTTCGTTCTTGTGACATCTTCTCTTTAACGAGTGACAAGAAAAGCAGATCTTACTCCATGAGTTGACGTACTTATAAAGCGGAAGACTATCAATATAGGATAAGCATTTTGCAGAGAAATCGTAATTGCAATCAGCAATTTTCTCTCTCGGCTTTACTTAGCCAAAGCTATTTCGGGATTGGTAAAAGTTAGAAACTGCTGACATATTGATAGTCTCGTTTTTTTTTTTTTTCGCGGTGTGCTGCTAAACCGTCAATAACGTAAATATATTCGCTGAGTTAGTTTCCAACACGCCAGTTCGCTGTTAAATAAGGCTTATCCACTCATTTATCTCCTTTCATAATTGTTCAACAACAGTCGATACATTTATCAGAAACACTCGCTCCCGTCGGGGGATGAAAGATCAACAACAGTTAGGATAAGGCACTCATTAAAAAAAAAAATATATATATATATATATAACTCAGCAATTTTTTTTAAAAAATATTTTCATATTGAGAACTATTGATATTCAAAATACCTCCATCTTTCCTGGAAAACACTTAAAAGAAAAATAAAGCAAAAGAAAACATAATTCATTTTTCAATAATAAAATATAAGTAAGAAATAGGTACAAGATATCAAAGGAAGATACTTTTTAAAAGATTAAGTAAAAATATATAAACTGCATTACATGAACTTTATTCATGATGCCAAATTGTCACTAAGCAACATACCCTGGAAGGGCTCATAATGAAACTAGCAAATAAAAATGGAGTGTTTAATCGAGCTTCCCTTGCACCAGCTTATAAACTCTTTTTTTCTCTTTTTTTTTTTTTGGTGTTCCCCATCATGCGATTGCAGGGTACAAAAAGTACTGCTTTCATTGCAGTAATTGATACAACACACGCTGCAGTACATTAGAATGTAGACTTTCACTTGTCTTGTTCTGTCAAAATTATCAAACAAACAAACAAACAGAAAAAAGGATGACAGCCCCAGTAGTAGTGGTAGTAGTTGTTGTTGTTGCAGTGATGGTGGAAAAACAAAAGAAAACTGCAACAACAACAACAAAAAAGAAATACAATTGCGTTCCTCTCACTGTCTACAGTTTCATATGCTCTAAAGGAATAGAAAAATCCTTTACGGGAAGATTCCCTCCCCGCACGAGCCCTTTGTTTGTAATTGTACCGGCCTGAAGCTCCTCTTCGCGCTTGGCAGTATAGGTTGGAGTAAGTGCCGAGTTGCCCGTAACTGTAACACGCTGGCACATACCCAAACTCTCAAAACGATGATTTCTTAAAGCCATCAAACATAAAGGCGGATTAGCATTATTTTGAGTATCATTTCTCTGGTATTCAATAAAGGTCCACTTGGCTGTGTCTGGTGAGTTCCTAGGGATCGCAGAGAGTCCCTTCGCCACAATTGGAGCGATGTATTGTGTGTCTGTTAACTCCCACGGTGTTCGTGCAAGAGAATCACTAATATCTTTAGCAATATCAGTATAACGTGAACCCTTCTCCTCAGAGTTAAATTCCTTTACAAGGGGACAGCGTTGGTGAATCAATTTCTCGTCGACATACTGTACACTGAACCGCGAGGATGTCACCTTACGTGAAGTGACACCATCTGGGTCAAAAATAAACATAAATTCACGAAAATCTTCAAATCGCCTTTGCGTCGCTCGTCTGTAGTACGCGTCCTCGCGGACCATCGCGTCGTCCACGGCTAATTCATCCGGTGATACGGGATCACTGTACATGTTGATCATTTCCTTATCAAGAACCATGGGCATACTTGGCGGCATACCTTCATCCATAGCGCGAAGTCGCGCACGCTTCTCTCGTGTCATGCGCTGTACGAGTATGTATCTATCTATAGCAATCACAACAACAGCAACACCAGCGCCCAATATCAGAGCAAGCTCATACCCTTCGTATAACCACATTGCTTCCTTTAAAACGTTAGACCCTCTTTTGTCACCCTCTCGCCGTCGATCATTTTCTTCTTCGGCCTGAGCTTGTGTCTTTTCTCGCATCTTTCGAGTGCGTTCTGCCCAAGAATTGTCCATCGAAGCCTTCGGTGTACGTTTCTCCCTCGCCTGGGCTCGCAATATACTATAAGCCGCGTTAATCTCACGGAACCTGTTAGGGTCGCCATTTGGCATGTCAGGGTGATAAAAACGCGCGAGTTCCTGAAATCGCTCCTTCACCTCTTCAAATGGTGTGTTCGGTGTTACTCCCAAAACCTCATGCGGTGAAGCATTACCTAAATGCGGGCGACGGTGCGCTGAGGATGAAGAGGACAGAAGTATCGCAATTCGACGTTGAAACATGGGGTAGCAGGAGAATAAAACAGTAAAGCGAGGATAATGTCTGTGTGTTCAAACAACAAACAATACTTAAATAACTATGTTATTAACAGTAATAATAATAGTAATAATAATAAAAAGCAAATAGAACGCCAAAACACAAAGATTAATTTCAACAACAAAAAAAGCATAATGTTATGCAAAAAACATATATATATATATATATATATATATATATACATATTATAAGAAGCCAAGGTTTGAAGTATCATGATCCGTTTTTGTTTTTTTTTGAAAGAGTTAGTGTAGCTAGAATATTCACTGCCGCTGGGGCCTTTGTTCTTTCCACCACTTTGTATTGTAAATGAAATCTTGCGATACAAAAAAATTGACCGAATACCATCCACCAGTGGTTTGCGCTACTTCATATATATATATATATATATATGTATAGCTATTTGCTTACTTTGTTTTCATTCTCCAATTCTTGTTGCAATCCGGAAACATTAGAGAAATACCTTTTTCATGAATTAATGCGGATCCCATCACAAAACATGTAAAGACATGCTCAAGCTTTTTTAAAAAGCTTCACAAGAATAATAACTATGATTCGCATGCGTGAAGAAGAAAAAAAAAAAAACATCTAAAAAGAACCTGCAATGTGTCATTTATTGTCTTTTTTTGCATTTCTTTCTCATTTCACGTTTTAATCATTCTGAGGTGATAGGAGAAATTGATCAATCAATCAATCAATCACAAAAATAATAGTACTAGAGTCTTTGCTTCACACAGACACACAAATATTAACACAAAGTAGATTCCCCAACGTCTTCTTAAATTATCTAGCACTTCTTCATTCACGAAATCTATAGGCAGCGTTATGCGGATTCTTCATGCTCAGCGTTGTCCACCTTTCTGCGTTCTTCCTCGTTAGCCTTGTTGTTATGTTCATTTCACATTTTCTCTGTTTCTTTTTATCTGTTGTTAGATTTCCTCTCCTTTCTTTTTTCATGTTAAGCGCACCGGAGTGGGAGAGAGGAAATTCCAAAAAAAAAAAAAGAGCTTTTTTACCACTCTCTTATATGAGAGTGGAAATGATTTTTTTCCTTTCCTTGTATGTCGATCTAAACAAATTTCTTCTTAACCTCATTTCGTTCCTTTTTTCTGCCTTTTTTTTTTCTTTGTATTCCTTCGTCCATACCTCTCTTGAGAAGCATTGTTAACTTAGATGTTCTTTTGCGTTGCCTTACCACACCGTGTATACAAAAAGAACAGGGACATATCAAAAGGACAAACACACACACACACACAAACAAAAAAAACAAAAAAAAACTTATCAGAAACCCCCATCATCTACTTTTCCGCCTCCTCCGCCCACTGTGCGCCCTCCACGTGATGGATTTGATTCGCCCCATGTGGCATTCGACCGCTCGGCCACGGCACGTAATCCGTCGCCGCCCCCGCCCCCGCCGCCGCCGCGTCGACCTCCGCGGTCGCGGTTCATGCCTATGAAACGGTCCGCATCGACATTATCCTTTTCCTCCTCGAGCCAGGAAGGTATATCCTGTTCATGTTCCCTGAGGTAGTTGTACAGGTCAACCGCCAGGTTACGGTTGCCCCGGTTGTAGAGGGAAGTGGCAACACCTTTATTGCCCGCGCGTCCCGTTCGACCAATGCGGTGAGTGTAGTCGTCCATCTCCTTTGGCAAGTCATACTGGATGACGTGCGCCACATTGGGGATGTCAAGACCTCGCGAGGCGACATCGGTGGCAACAAGAATAGGAGTTACACCTTCCTTAAAGTCGCGCAGGGCGCGTTCACGATCCACTTGCCTGCGGTCACCGTGAATAGTAGCACTTGGAATGCCTTCACTCTTAAGGGCGTAGTGTAAGTTCTCTGCAGCCAGTTTTGTCTCTACAAATACAAGTACAAGATCTGTTTGCTTTTGTTTGTATATAATCTCAAAAAGCTTATCCATTTTTGCGGATTCTTGTACAAGTTCAATTTGTTGCGTAATATTCTTTGTAGTAGACCCAACACGACCAACGGTAAGAAGATAGTATTGCTGGCGTAAATACCGCTTTGCAAGATTCAATATACGCTGCGGGAAAGTAGCGCTAAACATGAGCGTCTGGCGGTTGCATGTCTGAGGCATGTCAGTATACCGAGATGCAACGAGATATTCAATCTGCTCTTCAAATCCCATCTCAAGCATACGATCAGCTTCGTCAAGAACAAGAAACTTTACCTCGGCAAAAGAAACCATCTGACGGTCAAATATATCTTTTAAGCGACCGGGGCAAGCGACCAGTATGTCGTTCTCAAACCGGGTTGGATATGGTGTGCCACCGTAAACTACATCATAAAAGATATCCGTACGGAATGTCAGCTTGCGTACTTCGTCATATATCTGAAGTGCCAACTCGCGTGTGGGCGCCATGATAACGGCAATAGGATAGCTTACGCGGTTTCGAGCAGGTGATACACCATACCTGAGAATGTAATTCACAACAGGGACAAGGAAAGCAGCAGTCTTACCAGAACCTGTCTGCGCACAGGCCATGAGATCAGCGTTCTTCATAGAAACAGGAATTCCATAGCGCTGTACTGGCGTAGGACGCTTATAACCGCATTTAACGATATTCCTCGCGAGAGCTTCTTCAACAAAGAGGTCTTCAAAGTTTTCCACAGGATCTACATCTCGCGGAACAATGTCGACTGGGATATTCGCGTAGTTGTCCAGTGAAATACCCTTTTGCTGATGGTGGGTCTCGAAAAGTATCTCAACATCACGGTCATCAAAACAATTTTTCCGACGATTAGGCGGGCGTTGAGTGCGATTCGGATTAGAGGAGATTTGCTCCTGAACCTTAGCATCTTGCGAACCTTGGTTCGGAGCTCGATCGCTGGGATTTTCGCGATTCCTTCTCTCATCTCGGTCTTGATCGCGGGGCTGAAATCGTTCCTTCGGTTTATATCGTTCCCTTGGCTGATCTCTATCCTTGTACAGCTTGTCTTCTTCCTGGTTCCCACGGTCGCCTTCCCACACCTCGCGTTGTTGTCCTCGACCATAGTCTCGCGAATGCTCACCTTCTTGAAGTCGAGATTCATGTGGAGGACGGTAAGCACTACCACGACCGCCGCGCCCTCTTTCATAGGCGTCGCCACCAGCGTCTTCATTCACCTCTCCGGAACTCTTTTCGCGGAATTCACCCGGTGGACATTCTTCGTTGACGGCGTCTATATGCCCGCCGCGTCGTCCGCCGCGACCTCGTCGTCGTTCCCCGCCGCGACCCCTGCGCCCACCGCGCCTGTATTCATTTTCTTCTCCATTTTCATCACCACCCTCTTCGGCCTCTCCGTAACCAGAGCTTGTATTGTTGTTATTCTTATTATTATAGTTGTTACCTCCCCTACGGCGCCAGTGTGAACCACTCTCGTCATTGTGGGGATCGTAATGACGGGTACCTCCCCGAACGGAGCCACCATCACCTCCGCCTCCGTAGCCTCTCCCGCCGCGTCGAACTTCTCCGCCGAACCCGCTGTGCCTATTGTCGCCACGACGCCACGCCCCCTTAGGCTCCTCGTCCTCGTTGTTCGCCCCATCTCTGTTGCGGCACCAGCCCCACCTGTCATCCAAGTCCACTTCGCCGCCACCGCCAAAGCCACGGCCACCTGCATTGCCGCCGCGGCCCCGGCGCCCCCCGCGGCCGCCTCTTCGCTCACCCCCGCGACCGCCGCGCCATCCCTGGGAGTCCCCACGCCAGTTCAGCCCCTCGCCGTGTTCATCGTTCCTTTGCTCATGAACCGGGTTGTCACTGATGGTGCAGTTTCTTTCGGATGGACTTAAATTCATAAAAAAAAACAAAAAACAAAAAAAAAAGAGCTTTCCTTAACTTACTTGACGCTACACAATCTAGATACACCGCACAAAAACAAACCCAAACAAAAAATAAGCAAAAAAAAATGAGTAAATATTATCTGAGGTAACGGGAAGGGTGTGAGAAACTTAGAAACAAAGAATACTTCAAATCCACTCATCCATTTTAAGTCAAAGGTATGTATTATTTTTTGAAGCATCAGGAAATAGTTTTACGTAACTAGAGAAGTCACAGATGGAAGCATTCCCGTTTTGCCATCTCCATATGAAGAGGTCGGTAAAGACAAATACCGCCCAGCAATGTAAATATGCTAAGACTGTAAAACAAAGCAGACCAAGAGCTTGAACTCAAAATCACGGTAAATACTCCTTGAAGTATAGATCCGGCGGAACCCATTCCACCCACTACACCACTTACAGCCCCAGTATAAGCTGTCATTTTAATACGCTCGATAAAATCCAATAAAAAAGAACCGGTGATAAGAGCATCGATGCCAAAGGCAAAAAATCCTATTAAGGAAACATTCAAGGCAAAAAATATCACCCTATCATAAAAAAAATCCTGGAACACAGCTAAACTTAACGTGGTTAGTAACATTCCCCCTGTAAACAGCAAAACAACTCGCGTCCTCCCACTTCCACGAAACATACTATCTGAGCAATATCCCGAAAAAATAGTTCCTGCTATCCCACCAATGTCAAACATCGCAGATATACAACCTGCACTACCGGTAGAGCACTTTAGCTCTTTAATTGCATAATAGGGTAACCAAAAAATAAAAGTGTACCGTACGAGTTTATGAAGAAAATTAGACATGCAAATCCCCATGATTCCTCGATGAGAAAAAATATGAATTGCATGCAAGTTATTTTCTTCTTTATCACATACGACAACATTGCTACTATTTCCATTTTGGGTGTGATGGCTGCATACAAAACGTAATCCCTGTGTGGATGGAGAATCACGTAGAGTTCCACAATTTTTGTCAACATTCTTTGAGCTAGACTTAGATACCTGTACACCTTTTAGATCTGCTTCTTGTTGAAATGAAGAAAATTTGGAAATATTCGGATCCCCAATAAGTAGCTCCGATACAGCACAAATCACAACAAATAATAATAGTACTTCTACTTGAAGAGCCACACGCCATGTTGTTCCCCAACTAACAAGCAAAGCCGGTAGTACATTACCGATTACTCCACCAGCGGCCATATTCGTAGACCACCATCCCATAACGGATCCCCGCTCCGCTGGAAATATCCATGCATTTAAAATGGAGACACAGGTTGCCCACCCAACAGCCTGAGCAATTCCATTTATTGACCAAGCTAAGCAAAAGATCCAAAGCGAAGAAGAGAACGACACCAAGAGAGAAGTAAGAGCCGAACACAGAAGTCCGCATAAAAGAATTTGCTTATTATCAAAGTGCATTTTGAAATGTATATAGTTTAGCTGACCTAGAGTGTATGCTATAGTAAACAAAGTGTCTACAAGAGACGTGTGAGCAGTTGTTAGTCCAGTTTCACGTTGAATTTCTGCACGAACCACACTGAAAGGTCGACGGGCGATTGTATAAGAAGCATATGCAATATATAAAGGTACCAAGACACGATAGAAACGAACAGTTATCAATGTAGAAGACATATATCGAGGTTTAAGAAAAAAATCATAGACTGAAAGTTACCTTTACTTTCCGATATATAAAAAAACAACACAGTAGAAGGCTGGAGAATGGGAGAAGCAAGAGAATACAGATAACTCCATAACATGTTTTCCTCACAGTTTTTTTTTTTTTTTACACAATTAAAAGAAATATAATAATAATCAACAGCACTGAAAGTTACTTCATTCTTTCTTTCTGAACAATTCCCATTCAGAATAAAGCTTTACCTTGTAATCTTATCATGTTTTATATAATCCGTAATACTTGACAGTTACGTGCTTAGCCCAGCTGCAGCAGCGTACCATAACAAGATTAACGCGTTCGCTTGGTTTTATAACAAAACAAAGAAGAATATCCACGTATCGATTCGGCAGAACCTAACCCTTACGTAAAACCTAGATAATAAACAAAAAGACCGAAAAGGAAAGAAGTTTATTGCCTCTGTCTCAGGGTGGACCCACACCAAAAACCATGTCTATGATATCTGTAACCAAATCTGTAAAAACAAGAGGAGGGATGTATTACACACAACTTACGAAGTGGCAGCTTTAAAGGGTCTTCCTAGCCCCGAGGCACCCCCGCGAGGAGGGAAACTACGGGGGCGGGTGGGACGGAAAAATAAAGAAAAAATCTCCACTCGTAGTACCCCCTTTAAAGTGGTACCGTGCTCTTTTCCTAGTTGTGCCTTCCAAGGTCTGTATTGGGTTAGGTAAAAAGATATGGGAAAAAGATGGGATCACCTTCCGTAAGGAATAGATGGCCTTATCTCAGTTGACATTCTTTTCAGAAGCTCCTATAAAAAAATATAAAATGTTTCCAGAAAAGCAACTCTAGTAGAGCTGCATTGATAAAATCTGGGAAAAGGCTACAAAACTGTCGTGTATTTTTTTTATTTTTTTATTTTTAAATTTCCCCCTCCTTCATTATCCACAGTAATTTCAAAACTGCCACCACTCACCATCCCTCTTTTTTTTTTTTTTTGTCTTTCTTCTTTTTTTTTTTGAATCAAACTGTGGGATCTGCAAGGTGTAAGGTATCAAGAAAATCGTGTAAGAGAGGAAGATGCTTCTCCCAGTCTGTTGATTTAGCTTCCCAGCGAATTACAAAAACGGCGTGTTTCAAAGGTATAATATAGGATCGGCAACTCAGACCTTCTTTTCCTTCATTTAACTGCACGCAACGGTATCCGCTTATCTCTGTCACGTTAGAGGGAACTTGTTCGTGAGCCCAATCAGTAAAATGAAAAAGCACGCTGTGTTTCAGCTCCTCATCTGTCGAGAAATCAGTTTTCCATGTTTGTGGTAACTCCTTCACAAGACGAATAGAAGCTTGTGGTGGCGTAATGTCAACTTGTTCGTCCATCTCTTTATCACCAGATGGATAGTAAAGCACACACAGATCATTTGTCATCATGGGTTCTCGTAGGACACTATTCCTTGGATTCACCGAGAAGTATACACCCAACGAAGTATGCGAAAAAACAGCAGATACAGTATCGGACGCAATTTGACTCATCAAATTATCTGCTTTTTTCTCTACTTGAAGCGATAAAATCATCGAAAAAGACTTTTCAACTCCACACGACTCAAGCAGACTCTCTAGTGACGCTCCATCAACAATCTTATCTAACAAAGTACTATCTAAAGTTATTTTTTTTATGGGTGATACATCACTTTTAATACGTAGGATAGGACCATTTTCTTCAGCTGTCTCTATTCGCACCCCCGATGTAGTTGTAATAATAATATCAAAACCCTTGTGCACACACGTAACGCGCAATCGTCCCTCTAGCAAACCCGTTGGTGTGTCTGGAAGTCGCACATCATCAATAAGTGGTACCAATTCGCAAGCATCAATAATTGTTTGTACTTCATTCTGTGTAACTTTTGGAAAACATGAGCCGTTGGTATCTTCTTCAGTAACTTGAAGGTAGTTGGTTATAACCAGTGAAATCATATATGGACCATTGCGACCAAACAGAACAGCGAGGTGCTCCTCGTGGGCAATGGCCACATGCGTAAAGCAGCCATGTGTACACTGGAATACCGTCTCCTCAATTCGTGTCAAACTCACATCGCATGTAGTCAGAGCATCAAAAAAACGTCTTCCTCTAATGTATCGCGAAAAAAGATCCGACGAATCGGTCTCGGGTTCCAAAGTAAGAATATCTAGCGGACCCTCGCAGAGTATAAAGCACCCATGGGCTTCATAGTTTACATCCCCCTCAGTTGTACAAGGCTCCAGGAGTGGGATGATTGCAACTCCGGGAGAATCAAATATAAGTGGAGCAACAGACCAACCAGAAGGAAGATTTGCAACAACGACTTTGATCGGTACTACCGATCGGTTACACTGGGCACCAGTTTCTGTTACCGTCGAATCACTATTCTTTGTTGCAGATAGTGATGATGATGACACACGTCGCAATCGACTAAAAGCAATACCAATAAATAAAATTCCAACTCCGCATAAAATGACGCCTGGAGGCAATCTAAACTCAGATCGAAGGTGAGACATTTTTTTTTTGTTTGTTTGTTTTCTCTGTATGTAGTTTATACAAGCAAAGCTAAAAAGTGACAATACGGTCTTAGGCGATCAACCTTAGACAATAATACGATACCTTGAAAATTTATTCCTACCATCATATCAATAAAGCGTCACATCGATAAAGAGAAAGGAGAAGTGCAAAAAAAAAATAAATGAAAATAAAGGTGTTTGTACAAAACATACAAAGGCAAAGAAATATAATTTTTCAAAAAACGTTTTGCCGAAAATTGGCGAATATAACTATCAGATGCGCCATGTTTTGAGTGTATATAAAAAATATACACATAAGCAATACTTTACATGTAACTAAAAAGACAATATCAATATTTACACTTCTTCAACACAGTTTTTTTTTTTTTTTTTCTTTACGGGAATGATATAAATAAACTTTGACCTTTTTAACTGACTAGAACAGAGACGAAAAAGATCAATTTACAAAGTGGCATAAGTGGCTTCATAATATAGTGAAAAAGCTTACTCCCCAAGTGTGCGGTCAGAAGGTACAATTGACTGCAAGCCAATAAGAGAGGAAGGGACGGTCTCATAATTCTTGTGGAGACGATCCCTTCTTCCCTTGCCACGAATACATTGACGAAGTTCCTTGTCGTATGTACGAACAACATCAGTTAACGGTGTCTTCTCAGTCTGAGCATAAGAATCGGACTGCTTTTTAGCCCATTTTAATTTTTGTGTTCTATTAAGACGGTGCTTCATGGTAGCACCACACATGATTGGTGAGAGTGATGCTGTAGCTGTAACCGTTGAAATGGAAGTAACACCAGGCATATTTGCAGCGTCTAGAATACTCTTCGTCCCTCGTTCTACCACAGGAGGTTCAAAGTCCAAACCTCGATGATCTCTTTTAAAGAAATTTTTTAAATTAAACTCTTTAATTGTTTTCCACCATGCATTTGTGGATTCACCTGTACTTCCAATGGCATCGCAGGATCCAGCTCGGTTACGCGATGCTCCGCTGGTGAACGATCGTAGCGAAGGACAAATGGTGTCCATATTTGTACCAGTGACTGTAGATGGCATATCCTTCTTTCGCCAAAACGCACATTCCCTTTCTTTTTGGGGACGCAATGGTCGCTTCTCTTCTAGATCAACAAGATGCGGAGTTAGAATTGTAGAAAACGTTGGCTGCACCTCTTCGAGAGCACTTCGACGTACTTTCCTCTCACTCGTAACTAGTTCACGCTCGGTATCGACAGATGGACAAGAAAAGAAACCCTTTCGTTGATTCGACGAAGTTTTTAGTGGTATAGTTCCTAGGTCCTCGGCAGTTGATTCTGTTGATAACACAGCTACAAATCCTGTACGACTTCCTTGTAGATTTGGAAGCGTCTCAATTGTGGGGTGGGGTGCAGTTTGAACCCTCGGGCTATCGACAGTAGAAACAAGATCCGAATGCAAACATAAATCGTCTCCCAATTGGTGGGCAGATATACTGAGTTTTCGCATTTTTCGTTTTGCACAATCAGGGCAAGGTGCAGAAATAGAAATGTGGATGGGTAAATTATATTCCGCCATGTTCGACACTTTACTGACCTCACCATAAACTTTACTAAATGAAGAGTCATCCACAACATCCATCATGTTCTTCGGCGGTAAACGATCCATTAATAATTGCCCTGTTTCGCTGCCGTTGTTGTCGAAAATACGTACAAGACGATGACTATCACACGCAATGAGTAGAGAAAGTCCTGGAAACCAAGCCAAGAAATTGACAGGGCTTCTGCTCGGGGAAATAGCAAGGAGAACAGTAAAAAGTGAAGATTCTGCTTCCGCCCTGACGTTTTTCAATCGATACCGAACACGGTGTTCAAAGACAGACTTCTGAAGCCCATATGACTGAATTAAATTACAAAAAGAAATGATATAAAGCTTCCCAGACCTGTCCGCTGCAAATAACCGATGTGTGACGTCGTCACAAGCAAGGGCACAAATTCCATTAGTTGAACGTTCATCCATAGCAATAACCTTAACCATCTCCTCAAAAGCATTGTCTTCGAGATTTTCCGTTGGTCCCGCGCATTGTTTCACGGGCGGCATTCCCTCTCCTTCTATTGGAAAACTTGTTTTTTCATCGAAAGAGGTGACCTGTGAAGTAGATGGACACCTCATAGAGCGACTATTTCTCTCACAAAATACATTGCGAGACATATCTTCCATCGATGAACCACTGATTCGCTTCCTCAAAGACAAGGTAGCTAAAGAAGGACGAGATTCTTCCACTGGTGTAGTTGATCGGAAGATAAGTTGACCTTTCTCGTCTCCGGTAACAAGAACTGGATAACTTCCAAGTATCAGCATGGCAGTCGCAGGTCTATCAGTAATTATGACATGTGGAACGAGTTTCGCCAGCTTGAGGTCCAAAACGTACAAGTTACTATCACCACAACACGCAACAAGACCTACTTTTTCGCTAAGTGTCAAATTTGTTAGAGGCTGACTAGAGATGGGTAAGGTGGTATCTGAATTTCCAGCATCTAGTTCTTGATGCACAGACAACGTTCCGTTCTCAGCAATGGCAACTAAACTCTTAAGCTTTTGACTATAGATCATCTCACTTATTGCACTGTCGTGCACACGAAACGACTCAATAAGCGCTAATGTCTTTGATGAACGAACCTCAACTAAACCATCAGCAATTGCAAGAAATAGACGGCTACGTGCTTGATCAATGCAAATGGAGAGAATTTCTTTTTGCCAATATGAAATAGTTGGTTCCGATGTTCGATCATGTATACGTTTCCTATATCCCGACGCTGCATCCCATACAGAAATTCGTGTAGCGCTCTGCAAAATAAAAGTCCCTTGTCTTACATCATGACACGCATGACACACAGTGTCCAAGTCGGCTGCGTCACCTCCCACTCGATGATTGTACCGCACACAGCTAATTCTCTCTGATGAACAACATACAATCTCATGAGAACCCCCAAAATAACAAAGAGAACGGATACTTCGAGTCTCACCATAGCGCGCAGGGCTTTGAGAAAGTGAAACCTTATTGTTATGGGTATCTTGTCCCCCATAAGACAAATCTGAGCCAAGTGCATCGCAACTACTACCATCTGCATAGATTGTCTGGACGCAACTAAGCATTCGAAAATCCCATATTTTTACTAATCCAGAAAGATCTGCGGTAATAACATAAGGTAACCCTTTTGTGTTAGAGAGTCCAATTACATCAGTCAAATGTGGTTTGACCATATCATCTCGAAATGTACTGTTTGGAGTCACTGCTGATGAACGAACATCCCAAAGAAGAAGTTGATTCGTGTATGAAACAGAAGGAAGACAAGCATAACTACGATTGTACTCCACCAAGCGAATAGTCTCAAGCGGACGCCCAATAAGTATAGATCGCCCTGTTTCTAAATTAGTGGACAACAATCGATGGTCAAAACCAGTAGAAAGTATACTTTCTTCTGTTAAAGCAAAGTCTGTTATCCCACCCGATTCCCGGCTATGTAAATTATCGTACAAACGAACGTGTGAAATATCCAACACAGACCGCTGTTTAGGAACTTGGAATTGCGAGACCACACCTTGACTTCCAGCAATAAAAAAAGAGTATGGGAAGACATTTGGCCGAACACGTATACGGCGCGCTCCATATTCTTGTCTAACAGGATTTAGGGTACCCATTCTATTACTAGAGACCACACTCCACCAGCCACGAATTGTCTTGTCGAAGGCAGAGTACGTGAGGAGAATATCAGGCAACGGGAGATACTCCACAATGCTTGGATGTGTGTTATCCAGGTCCTCCGGAGCAAAAGACCGTACAACAGACATAGTTTTCTTACTCATAAGCACGAGTGGATTTGCTCGTGTGACGACAGCATAGAGAGAATTATGGTACTCCAATCCATGTATCGATTGAATGAGTTTCATTCTCGGCGACACGCGCGAGAATGAATACGACCGCATCTCCTCAGTCATGACAGTAATGCTTTGCGTCGCTTCCTCAACTGCTACTTGCAAGATATCATCCCATGTCACGAAACCATCATTGTCACCGTCAATTTTGTGAAAAAGAGTTTCAGTTGCATTGAAATCAGACCAATCCTTTATTCTCCAAGGTGACGTAACACTCAATGGACAAGTGGATGAATTACTGAAGAAACTGCGGTGTAGTAAAGAAGCCTCATTACAATTCGAAGCACCATTATTTATAACTTGACCTGGTGAGACAGAGGCACTTGACGCCATTGGCCGTGCAAACGTCATGGTGTTGTGTAAGTTATCAGATTCGTTTGGAGAATTCCTCGGAAACGCAACACGGGCGGTAACTTGCTCCTCACTCGTCATTTTCTTATGACTCCGCACACGTGTTGGCCATACATTGCTTCCATGATCCGTATTACGCATCGGGCTGTAACGATGCAAAAAATCGCGGAATTCATCAAGTGTCATTCCCTGGGGATAGTTTTCAAACTCAGCTTTAATTTTCTCAACAGTATTAATACCTCCCGTGAAAACTGTACATAACTTTAGATCACCCATTGGGCCGAAAAATCAAGTAAACTTGTTTACTACTATTAATGTATATATATATATATATTTTTTTTTCTAACTCATAAAATAACGTAGCGTAATAAATAATGCACAACAACTCGCCTCTCCTAGGCACACTTCACAAAACAAAAAAAAAGGCAAAGCTTCACAATAATATAAGTTTATCTCTTTTTATGTTTTGCTAATTTAGTGTAACGTTACACTTCAAAAAAAAAAAAAAAAAACTAATAGTAAAAGACAAAAAACAACAATTTAAAAAGCCGACAATAATCAACAAATAGACAATGAATTCCTCATACAATAGATAGCAATGAAAACAAAAACAAAAACCGTTAAATACAAATTTAATAAGGCTCTATACATTACAAGAATAGACAGTATTTCATTTACTTTCACTCTTTGTACCATCATATTCATGAATCACACCTCCGCTAATAGGTATATATATATATATATAAGTATATATATACTTTTTTTTTTTCTATTTCGCGTTCAGGATTTTACCCACCGTGCCGCCAGACCACAACATTAGCTCCATCTAGCTTAAAATGACAGAATGATCGTTGTTGATGTGTCACGTACGTAGCAAAGGATCGACCATAGATGGCATGCCAAGTCCCGCCTAATGCTGCTTCCACACTTTTTTTAATAATATGTGCTATATCTCGCAGTCCTGTACGCTCCACTTCCCTTTCCAATTCTTTTCTTGATCCCTCTTCCTTTCGCCAAGTATTACGGGTAGGAAGAAGAACACATTTGTTGTACGCCTCTACTGCAATGTCCATTATTTTCCTTAGTGTTTCGTCTGGGATGTCCGTATACACAACAACACGAGAAAGGCTAGTCACACGTGGGTCCAACTCCGCCTCTGGATTGAATACGACGGAAGAATGGGAACTCGCCCCCATCGAGCCCTGAGCCATGGAGCGACTATTAGAGCGAACTATACCAGAACCAGACTGCATCGACATTGTGATTGCTTTTACTTGTGTAATAGCGGGAACAACTCTTCTTGTATTATTATTATTATTATTATTATTATTATTGTGATGACACAAAAAAAAATAAATAAGAACCATTAAAATACAAAACATGGAAATTAATGCATTCAAAAGTTTATCAATTATGAGAGAGATAGAAATAGGAAAACACCAGCAACAACAACAACAAAAAAAAAAAAACGATGTTTACGAATAATTTCCAAAAGACATAACTTCAATTCTTTCTAGACCCTTAAAGTGTCATTTATTGTTCTTATTGTTGACATTGACTTTCTTTTTTTCTTTTAATTTTAACTGTCAGGCGACATCTCATTGTAGATAAAAAAAAAAAAAAACAAGAAAAACTGCTTGTACAAAAAATTTTCATATACAGCAATTAAATAAATTTGACGAAAAAGGAAAACAAAAACCCTGAAAAACATTTACTAAGTAAATAAACAAAAAAAAAATAAATATATATATATATAGTTTCTTCCCCGCAAAATAAATAAATAACTGACCAAACAAAATGACATTGGAAGTATCAACGAAGTAAAAAGTAAAAATAAAAATTCAGAACCGGAGTGGCACCTGAAAACTGTGAGAGACTGCGTAAAATCAGTACAGTAAAATGAAGATATGTGCATCGCTCATGGATTGAAAGAGCACGTACTGTTAAAATTTTTAATAGTGAACAAACTCTTTTCGGCAATGAATGGGTAATACTCTCAATATTCTTTTCACCCCGTTATTTGAATACGTAACCAAAGAAAGGCAATCAAAGCAGGTATACATTCCAATTCATCGTGTTCTCATCCCATATGATTAATATGCATAGGAAACCAATCCATTGGTGGTATTCGTTCTTCCGTAACATTCGAAGGTTCAGCTTCTACCGTACGTAGTAAAGGATGCCAGGTCAACTGACGCAGATCCTTTTTTGTGACAAATATCTTCTCCGGTAACGCATTATTCGAAGGAGTGCACTGCATAAAAGATCCTTCGCATTCAGGAGATGTAAGGCGGTTCAGGTAACATTGCAGTAATCCATCAGGCAGCTCTCCAACGTAGGTGGACAGCTGATCGTGGTCAACCTTGGATGCACAGAAGTGGCTGGTGTCGTCTTCTTCAGAGAAAACAGAGTCAAAGCCAGTGGTGGCTGTGAGGGCCTCATAGTTTGTGAAGGTTGAAAGTACGCCTGACGTCTTTGACCCATGACTCCGCTCCTCACCACGAGCATCTGAATGACTCCACATACTCACTCTAGCATGCATATATGAAGGCCAGTTTATATGTATTGACTCTATTGTTCCTTAATCCAGTACTTCTTTGTCAGTTACAAATACAGTGCATACAAACACACACACAAACACAAAAAAAAAAAAAAAATTGTAAAAAAAAAAAAACTTAAACAATTTTTTTAAACGGTAACTGCAGCAATAATACTCTGACAGAGCTCTATAAACCGCGATTAGCTTTTATTTGCCGAGATATTCACAACCGATTTCTTGACAAGTACATTCAAAGAGTTGTATAGATCAAAAAAAAGCAAAAAAAAAAAACGCACATGTAACAACTTTCAACTCCATTTAGTAAAATATAAACAAAAAACTTAAACAAAAAAGCCGACTAAGATCCTATTGCTACGGCTTCTCAGTTGCGCAGGACAAAGTCCTAGTCATATTCTGCAAACCACAAAGAAATCCCACCTCTTCCTCTGTAAAATTGAGTCTCCGGTGACTTGATCGAGAATAATCAATCAAATAGACAAACACATTGTCATCGCCCTCCGCATCGTACCCAATAAATAATGACGTGGACAAAAAGGCATATTTTTTTAAAAGTGCTTTACCAATAGAACTCGTAAAAAAATTAAGTATGTATTCTACTCGCTTGTAGCAAGAATGTAATCTAGACTCGACAATTCGATCATCCGTAGGAGAAGATACCGACACCTCGTCGGACTCTATGCGTCTTACAGAAGAAAAAAAAGCCTTAAAAAATTGGATTAATTGTTCATCGGTGTTTATCTCGTAGCCTAACTTTTTCCCATACTTCTCCATGATTACTTTATCATCACAACGTAGATAATGATGAGTACCGCAAATTCGAACGGCATTCGGTTGCACCAAGCGTTTTTCACTTATACGGAACACCTTTTCCGCTGGTGTGTGTGGAGAGTGACGCAAAAATCCTAATTTAACATCTAGAAGACATGGTTTTTGCATTGATGCAACCACGTCTACCATGCATAGTCCCCAGAAAGGACCCTCCATTGACTCATCAAACTTGACCGTTGCTGTAGATGCTTGCTTCAATTTTTCATAAATCGCCACATATCTTGGTCGATGCTCTAACGATTCATCTAAAATAATCCAATCATCATCCCCAGTCACACCTGGTTCACGAATAGCAACAGCTTGCGGGGCAATCTTAACCAAGGTACTCATTCCTTCATCAATTTCAAGTATCATTGATAGGTACATGAGCACTTCCCACGCACTAGTTTTTTTGACTATTGTCACTGGCGCATTAACAAATTTCGGTCCACGCATAAAACACTCCGCATGACCAGCGACAATAATGAATTCCTTCGAAACTGCAGAGTGCTCGACCCCATTAAATGTTTTCGTCGCGGGAAAACCGCAAGGCATGTAAACCCAATATGCAAATATTCACACACCTACTGACATTCAATCGTGCTTTTAAAGTATAATTGAAAAGGGGAGAGAAATATACAGAAAAAATGCATGCCTCAGATATATATATATATATATATATATAAAGATAAATACAGATATAGAAAAAAAAATAAGAAAACACAGACATACATACACACATCCACTATTATACAACTTAATTTTTTTTTTTAAAGACCACCTCGTCTAAATAAACAAATCCCAAAATAGTTAATGAATGTTTAAAGCATATAACTGTTGACGAGAATCCGGTTCAATCAAGCGCTGAATCCAATCATGGCGGCGGTCTGCACGACGAGCACGCCGACGCAAAACAGATGTTGGTGTCAAAAAGATAGGATCATCACGTATCTTCTCTTTTTCACCAAAAAGAGGGTCACCCATAAGACGCGCCATACCCGCATTCTTAGTAATGTTTGCAACATCATCTGAATTATCAGAAACCACCGATTCATACTCGCTTACTTCGCTTGCTGCTGAACAGCGATTGTGCGACGCCATTTCTTTACTTTTCGGCGTACTATCGGCAGAACCAATAACTTTAGACCCATCACCCAAAGGACGAATCGCGGTATCACTAATTTTTTCAGATCGTTGAATGGCCACTACAACGCACTCTGATGGTGGAAGGGAGCGCATTCCACTTCGCAATATACGCCGCCACGGGACCGGCGTCGATGTTGGCGCTATGAGTTGAAGAAATCGTGCGCAATGTGGGCGAGAAGGAAGATCAGGGACAGCCATGGCAAACACAAAACGCGGAGACGACCTATCCACAGCCATGATGACTCGATGATGAGGAGTGACATCATTATTGCTGATGCGGCGCTGTTGGAGAAGTTCAGCTTTACTGAAAGGCCGAACATCAAGCCCACGCGTTTCGCAAAGGATTTTGACAACCTCAAGGAGCGGAGCCTCACGCATATCCATCGCTGCTGTCGGAGAACCCTGCTGTGTAGATGATTGACTCATCGCATTCATAGACTTACGTCCATTGGATTGCGAGAATGTCTGCTGTGTCATAAGTAGATACTCGTTATGCACCGTTGTCACGGCATCAGTTGCCTCTTCACGGGTGATAGGATCGACCCGCAGTTCCTCCATGATCATATTCAGACCGAGCAGCGGGGAAAGGTTCGGTTCAAGAACAATTCCCCAGTGCCGCAGCTTCCTTAGCGAGCGATTTCGCTTTCTTTGTCGAAGTAATACAAATTCATTGCGAGGAAGAGCAAGTAAGTGACGCTGAGTGCTCACACGACCGGAGACGCGGCGCGCCATATTTAGCATTTGCGTATGCTCTGATTCGCTCTTCCATGGCGGTGGAGCATCCGGAATATTGTACCAATACACCTGAGAACCAGCATCAGGCATCCGTCTCTCGTTATCAACCGCGCTGGACATAAATACATAAAAAGTTTTTTAAGGAATAGTTATAAAAAAATAATAATATATAAACACAACAAAAGAAACAACAACAACAAAAACAACTCAAATTCAAAGCAAAATTAGTGATGGCAATTACTTCAGTACAAATACCATCAAACATGTATGTATATATATATTGATAGGGAGAGTACATCTGACCTTTGCGCAGAGCAACTTTCCCCACTTACACACTAGCAGGTCCTAAGAGATGCTC
>JASANW010001210.1:0-21034 GCA_030849725.1 Trypanosoma boissoni
GTGAATGCCAAACCTCTCTCACTCCAAATAGATCTTTCGCTCTCTTCCAGAGGTTCGTTGTTTCCCAAGTACGTAAACTGAACTGATATGGGACCTTGCACGCGGACTTGTTGCGCCAGGAGGGGTCCAATGGCATCCCATTGCAGATTTGTGTATGTAACCAAGGCCATCCTGCTTATGTATAAACTTTTGAAATTTCTGAACTTAAAAAAATGGAAAAGTATTTATCTATCCGTGGACACTCCTTTAAAGAGGTAACCGCGTTCTATGCTAGATTGCAGAATCGAGCTAAGTTTCAACCAAGTACGGCATTTGTGGCGTTCATGATCCTTAGCGGGTGCCATGGTCTCGTAGTTGGAACAGCAATAACCATCCGTGTATTACTCTGACACGACTAGATAGGTCAGCGTCATTGTTTTTCCTTCTTCTTTGGGTTGCATCCGCACCATTTCACAATTCACTGTATAACTTTGTCAATGGGAACTCTATTGCTTCGCACCAAAGACTTTCCAACTTCGATCGAGCCCAGCAACCCCCGGGGCGGGGGAGTAGGATTGACGACTGCGCTATTATACTGGTAATACCGACTACAGTTCCACTCTGCAACAATAGTATTCTGCACCTTCGGGTACTTTTTCATGGTTTGGTAGCCTGAAATATAGGAACAGACTGTGGTGCCTGTGGTGGTGAACTATAAACAGACTCGGGGTCATGTGTAGGCGTTTATTTGAGACCCCACGCCCAATATTAATTCTGAATTGCCCATACTAACACAGTGCGGGATAGAGTGTGGCTAAGATTGTCAACTTCGCTTGCGCGTAATATATAAATAGGTTCACGTGACAACAACAGCAAAAAAGATAAAATGAAGAACCAACACCAGATCAATAATAACAGTTCATGTTGGGGCTTATATTATATCCATAAGCACCGATTTACAGGTTTCCCGTTGTAATCGTTTTGTGCCAATACACCCATAGGATAGGTTTATGAATATATTATTAAATAACGCAGCAACAGCGTTATTGGGATACAGTAGGATGACATCGATAATATATGGCATGTTGTCTTTGCTCATGAAGTAAGATTTAGCACCAAACACAAAGAACAAGAAAAATCAATAGCTGAGGGGTCATTAAGCCACGGCACACCTTCAAAACATGCTACCCAACCGATGCCGAGCTACAATTTTAGTCGTTTGTATCAAACAACCTCAAAGTCTTTTTTAGACCTCTTATTACTCACACTTTGGGCGTATAATTGTGTGGAGCCATACTCAGATGATGGTGAAAAATAGAATATGCAAAGATACTGGTAAGAGCAACAGTATGCGGCATACAAATGACTTCGACTTATTTACTTCTCATTCTCCAATGTACCGTATGACCACACAATTGGAATCCGTTAACCCTCGCTTATTATTGTTATTTGTATTCATTGTAGTCGCTGCCCATCCCTGCCACAAAAATGAAACTAAAGAAAACCTCCTTAAAATGAAAATGGTGATCAAACTTATTTTATGTATTGTTTTTATACCTCTCTTTACCAAACTTCCCATCTTTTTCATAATTCCCGTTCGCAATTTTGTGGGCTCATTTTGGTAATGAATTACTATAGCTTTGAGTAGTCCACTCCTGCAGAAAATCAGAAAGGTTTGTGTGGAGTAAAGGGTAGGGAATAGGTTAATGATTATACTATGTAACATGGCCTTGCCATTGATAGGGTCTAAGTACACTGACGAGTCGGCATAGCTAAACATATACCCAGCAAACAAAAAGTGCAATTAGAACAAAAACTGTAGCACATATTCAGTTTTTTTTTTTTTTGTTCCTTCTTTGTTCTTGAAGATTAATTGGGAGATTCAAGAGTTCTGCCATCACTCCTTCTCTTGTACACAAAGAGCGCTGTCCTTAAGAGTGTTCTATTAAAATTTTTATCTATTCAAATGAATTATTACTACTAAGAATTGCACAACTCGCTTGGGTAACCCATCGATAGAATAGTGCTTTCAAAAATCGCCAAAGCAATAGCGCACGACACGAAACTGTTTGGCAGTGTCCCTCTCGCCCAGTTCTATAAAGACGTTTGAAAAACCACTTCAAAACGGAGATATAGTATACCTGCGTTCCAGTTTACATAAATTATACATCAGGAGATGGTTGGGGAAGAGACTTCTTTAAAAGCTTTTAGCAAACTTAATGCCTGTAATACGAAAAATAGTCCATATCACTTCAAAAAATTACTCCGTGCAAGAACATAACAGATTGAGGCCACGAAGTACATTTCACATTGCAACATTGAACTAGGTAACTTTGGAAATACTTCTACGATAAAACCTCAGAGAACTCAAGTGAAAAAAAGAGTAGCATACCATTTATTATTCCTTTAACCCCCCCCCCCGCAACGTCACATGTCCTGCGATTACTCTTGACAAAACAAACAAATCGGTACATATGTACCTTCCAAGGTGGCATATAGAAGAGAAAAGTAAAGCAAAACGCATCTCGGAACCCTGGACGTAATGAAGCACTTTTCTCCAGACAAACTAGGATGACGAGAATCAAGGCACGAACGGTCATACACACAGAAAAAGACAAAAAAAAAACTAAATAAAAACTTGAAATCGTGCTGATCCATATCTTTTTGACACGCATAGATATCCTATTGTCAAGAGAAAATAAAACAACAATCCTATTTGTTCCATAGTACATTCGCCATCTTGATTATTGTTAAGTTAATAAATAAGAGGTAAAATTTTTATTACTAGTTAAGAAAATACCAAACAAGAAGGGGAAAAGTCCACATTACAGTCAGTGCCTCTAAGTTTCAAAGGATATGAATAATTAAAGAACGCTTTTTATCTCCTTTACACTGCATATATATGTATATATTCAGATCATACTTATTATCTATTTCATCCTTCTCTGCTTCGGTTTGCTACCTTGAGCACCTCTTTCATACAGGGGGAGAATAGTGTCAATTGACGAGGAGTTCTGATTGCCCCCACGAACGCGCTTTCTCTCCCTTCGTACTTCATTTGTTTCTACTTGAGGTTTCGCTTCTCTGTAGGTGGCACTTTTAGTTATTGACTTTATTACAATATCTTTTCCTGACTCCTTAGAAACCCCAAGATCATCACTGGTATCTGGCAGTTGAGACGCAGAGGTTTTTCCTGTTGAAAGCAACTTCAAGTCTTCTGTGAAACCGACAGAAGCTTTACAAACCTCGGGGACAGGACCTTGTAAAGCTGTTTTTTCAAGACGACGTGCTTTAACCCTGCCAAGTTTGTCACACCCTTCATAACGCAGCTCAGAAATAACACTACCAGGGTAAACAGTGTCAATACCGAGACCATATACAAGCACGTTATCATGAAGTCCTACATCCACAAAAACACCAAATGTCGTGACATTTTGCACAACACCCACCATCATGTCACCTATCTTCATGTCAGATACTCGACGTGGAGCACGTCGAAATAGTCCCACATGTGGTAGCTCCGAACGCGGATCAAGTGCTGGAGATGCTAGCTCATTTGCTATCAGGTTTAGTGTAGAATTTCCGCATCCAATCCTACTAGCCAACTCGAAACTTTCTTCATTACTCAAACGCACTAATGTTAAGCCTACATCTCTTAGCTCCTTACCCGGAAAGATGTCAATTACCTGCTGTACTATACTATAGGATTCAGGATGAATATTCGAGTTGTCCAGAGGATTTGGTGAATTAGGAAAGCGGAAGAATCCGGCAATCTGCTGAAAGATCTCTGTAGTTACGCTTTTTACTTGACGAAGATCCTCACGACTATTGAGTACACTTCTATCACGCGCAAGTATAATCTCATCTACAACTTGTTTTGTAATACCAGGGATATTCTCCATAATGTAACGATTGGAAGCCATCGCATTTACACCAACAGATGCAACACAAGATTCCACTACACGGTGTAACGCACGCAGCAATTCTGCCTCGCTCACGTCGTGCTGGTACATGCCAATTCCCATTGAACGAACAGGAACCTTGACCAGCTCGCTGAGTGGATCGATCACACGGCGACCGATACTCACAGCCCCACGGTACATTGCATCGAGCGTGGGAAACTCTTCCTTTGCAACTTCTGAAACGGAATACACACTCGCACCGGCCTCACTAACAATAGCATACTCCACCTTTAGTTCCCGTTCCTCAATAGTGTCCGCAACGATGTCTGCAACTTCTCGTGAAGCGGTCCCATTACCAATAACAATCTTGTTCAACTGGAGCCTTTGTATGCATTCGGTTATACTTTCTTTCATCATTTTCACCTCTCGAAGATTACATTTAATTGTATAAAGAAGCCCTCCATTTTCATCAAGGGCAACGCATTTTACACCATGTTTGAATCCTGGGTCCATTGCAAGAACACGCGCATTCCGCAAAGGGCACTGCAACAGTGTGTGACGAAGCCCATGAGAAAAAACAGCAATGGCTTCTATTTGAGATCTTTTCTTTAAATCGCGTCTAATACTATTGTGAGCAGTATTCACAGCGTGCTCATATGCCGCGTCAAGACAACTCCAGAGTAATGCGTTCAAGGCACCTGAACGTCGATGTTGTGTTCCAACAAAATTTTTCTTTACCCACACATTAAAAAGAGCTTTGGTTCGATTATGAGCCACCAACTTCACTGAAAGAACGCCCTTATCTTCACCACGCTGAAGTGCCAGTATAGTATGGGCGTCGATGCGTGATAGACTCCACCGGCGATCATAATACCGCTCAAACTGCTCTTTAAGTTGATTAAAAGCTTCACTACTTAATTCCTTAGCCACGTTTTTCCGGGGATTAGCAACAATTGTACTGTGTATTATACTGCTTTGATTGCATTCTGCTTGCATTATTTCGCGCAATTCACAGCATCGTTTTACTTCTTCAACAATAATCGCCGTAAAGAGCTTACTGCCGTCAGTTATTTCTCGAAGCCTTTTGGGAAGCACTTCCACATTTTCAATTGTGTGAAGAAATTGCGTTGCCAATGGCCCAAGGCCAGCTTCACGACCTCGCTGTGCCAGGTTTTTTCTTTCTTTAAACGCTTCCCAAGCGTCTTCCAAACAATCCAAATCCTTAAATCGCTTAAAACTCTCAGCTAATTCCTCTGTCAGAAGACCGCGACTAGTTAAATTCTTCAACATATAGGCACGTCTACGGTTCAATTCTTGCAGTTCCCCAGTCAAGTCAATTACCTTGCGAATCCCTTCATCATCCATCTTATTAGTTTGATCGCGACGATATCGTGCTAAAAAAGGAACAGTCGCACCTTTTTTAGTTTGTTCCATTATATAACGAACAACTGACGGAGTACTATACACCTGCGCACTGACATTACAATAAAGCTCGTCACTGTCATTAACAACATTTCTTAATTCCTTGCCTATTTTGGGGTTATTTTCCTTCGGTTCAGTTGATTTCATGTTTACAACTTAAGTAAAGTCAATAGTAAGAGTTAAAATTATGAATTCCTCTTACAGATTCAACTTGAAAAATATGCAGTCAAGCAGTCCAACAGATTTGTGTCTACGACTAATTCGCAGTTGCTTTCTTGAAATTTACACTAGAAATACTCAGTAGGACAGTAGCAAAGAAGACAATAAAGAATATAAAGAGGCGCGTACATTTTTTGTACCAATTTAATTATATAAAGAAGTACCAGAAATAATTTGAATTAAGCAAAGAATGTTAATCATAAAAGGTGAGCCAAAAAGATTTTCTCAAGCTTCCCACGCAAACCGCCGAAAACGAATTACTAATTAAAATAACACACACGTTTTTTTAAAAAAACTACACTTTAGAGATAATCCTGGCTTCATATCCGTTTATGTAAAACTATTCAAAGGATTTGAAAAGAAGAACTAGAAAAGCCACACCAATAGATGAAAGAAATAGGTGTATTTTAGGAGAGAATTTGAATCGCCTACTATTTTTCTAATGGGCGTTCACTATGCATATCAAAATTCGATGGTTGGAAAACATCTGTCCATCAAGCTTATTAATTACTTTATCTTCAAAATATTCGTAGGGGAATGGCTTAATAACAGGAAATATAACAATAATACACCTAAGAAATATCAATTCTTCTGTAACGGTGTTACAATATTGAAGCAGAAATAAGTCACAAAAAATTTAAGTAATGCCCTCAACGGACTATTCCTGAAAAAGCTACAATTGCTTTATTTCTCAACAAGAACTAGACATCTGGAGAATTCTGAGTGCAGTAAAGAAGCCAAGACAACTGCAGCATTTGATGAGGCTTCAGAACATAAAAAGTGTAAGGATTTGAAGCCGCCGTCCCGGGTCTTCTATCATATATATATATACAATCCCGCACAACCATTTCATTGAAGTCACTCCGTTCAAATCAACCCGCGGTGATAAAGGACACAAAAAGCCCTTCTCAATGGTAGTGGCTACAACATTTTTAGTAAGGCCAGCATCGCGTGGCTGTTAGGCATGCAGAGTAAGAGTCTCGCCGCTCTCTTGATCGTTTTGCAGACCGACATTGGTGTCCTTCACAAATCCTATAACGCAGAATCCATGGAAATAAAAAATTTGACCCATACTCATTCATTTACCAATCGCGCTACCTTTTGCTACGGCAGCGTGGCCACTTTGTTCTCTGTTTCACTTCAGTGTGAACAGGTGCCGCTGCCAGGCATTGCTTCTCCCTTCAGAAGCAATAGCCATTTACGGCTTCGCTTCGGCCTGTCCCCCATTGCGTGCAGTCACCTTCTACGACCCACTACCAGGAGCAACACACGTCCAGTTTTTTGAAGATATTATAAACAAACTTAACCTTCAAGCCATTCCAGGTTCTGGACATAACCTGAGGCATGAATTATGGGACAGCTGCTTACCTCTCTCGTGTACCTTGGAAAAATTTGTGCCACACCCTTTTGGGTTTGAGATACTATGCCAAAAGCGACAAGGCCCAACTCACACGAGACGGGATTGGACATCTTCTGTTCACCTAATATGACGGCCCACCGGCCCCTATGCGTATACAACAGGTCATCCATTTTATAGCTCGAATAGGATTACCATTGATAAATTGCTATCTAGGAATGTACGCAGGGAACAATTCCATTTCAAATGCGCTTCCTTAGCGAAAGGAAGCGATACGTTTCCTTTGCAAATCCGACACGCTTGCAATGGCGGAGGCATGCAACGTACTCCTTGTATATGCGTCCGCGTACTTTGATAGACGCTGGAGTAATATGTGATTTGTCAAGAGCCCCCGGAATATAAAGACAAACAGATAGAAAAGCTGAAGCAGAATCTCAACCACTTACTTCTCTCGTAGCTGCACAACGACGTTTCGAACCTGCCTTTTCTGCCATTCAGCACGCCGTTGTCAGTGTTTTTGAATTTTGCGCTACTAAAAGCCGCGCGAAGAAGAAACTAATCGATATTCATACAGGGCTACATTATATACATGACTTAAACAACGTGAAATTTGTTTTCAATTTCCGATATATCTCATACCCCACAATTTTTACGAAAATACTCTTGGTCTTTGATAAAACACTTGGGGGAGTTGTGAATGCGGCTCTATCTGTTCTATTCCAGGTGTGCTTACACTAAAGAGATCTTTCCAATTTCACCAAGCGAGAAGTGCAACCATGATATGTGCCGCATGACTAACGCAGAGCGTTTTACGCATTTTTTCTTACTTGGCGTAAATCTTTCAGCGTCTACGGGGCAAGTGATGCTATGCAATTTTAACATTGAAGAAACAGGAGGTGATGGATGATTGAGGTCTTGGGGAGAATGAATACGGCAAAGCCTCGTTGCTCTGGATAATCTCTTGATTATGGCCAGTAACTCATGGGAGCTGCTTGTATTACAAAAAAAAATTTTAATTTCTATTTGTACCGAAAACTTACTACACAGTGCCGCAGGACGTACTCATCGAGCAATTTTTTTTTTTTTTTGGAATGCTTACTGAAGACGATAAATTGTGCTCCACTCACCTTTAGAAAACTAACCAACTTGCTGGTGCGTGGTCCGTCGTCGATGTTCTTGACGGATAGGAGAGTCCATAAGCTAGGCTTAACTTTTAGAACGTCGACAAGGAACGCGACTAGGAATCTCCCAGCGGTGGCCAGAAACAGTAAATCAGCATGGTGCTAGTGGTTTTTTTTTTTTCACGTGCTTCCAATTGATCGAAAGATAGAGAAACTAATTGCTATTCACGATGAAGCATCATCCACGATGGATGAAACAGAGCAGATGGTCTTGCTCAACGTGCGAAAAGTCAACCTTTACAAAGTTTCTGTAATGCATTGCGATGAGATCATTGGGCATCACACAGCCGTGTTGAGGCTTCATCTAGGTTGCGGGTGGGCAATAGATCCAGTGAAGTTTGAGATTTTACTTGAGGGATGATCAATAAAGAAAAAAAAAAAAAACGGCTGCGTATTTTTTTTTTTGTGTGTGTGTCTGTGCTTTTTAATTCCTTCCTTCTTTTAAAGCTAAGCCTTTTCTTTTGGATATGTGCCGAAAGGCGCGCCTGTTTGTTGAGAGAAACCATATGATACAATTGATATATGTTATTATTATTATTTAGACATCGCCAAAGCAATATGACAATAAAGCGGAATCGTATTGGAATAACAATATTAATAAGAATATTAATGCAACAGTCAAGACGAAAGAACATGGAAAGAATGTCTGATGTAATGTGTTTTATTCAGAGGGACTAATCATGGTGTGTTATCTGTGTTAGTTGACTTACATTTTTTTTTTTTTTACTTAATCCCGGAAGCATAAGACATTTAGCTTTATAATCTACCGATGCAGCACACATTTACTTTTTTAAAATTGTTTATGAATATGTGACGCTATTAGAGAAGGCGTAATACTTTGTGTATGCAGTAAAGTAGGGGTGCTAGTATTTGATTACAGTTTGTTTACCTGTATCTCTGTGTCTGTGTGCGTATATTCACGCACGTTTGAAGTCGTGCTGCTTGAGTGTAGGTCGATGAATTACTGTATGCGCATGTTCCCAATTGTTTGGTTATTTTTCATGTGAATTTTTACTCAATTTACGCTTGCTATGCTACTTAGATACCCCTTTTTCTTTTGTTTGTGTTCTTTCACGTACAATAGAAGTTGATGAAATGTTAGAATCCTGGTTTCATGTGTCCCACACCGCTTCCTTTGTCTTTGAGATCAAGAGACGCACAACCATCACCTCTATTCACGTAAAGTTAGCCCACCGTACTGAGGAAAACCATCCATTGGTATTGGAAGGAACACGGTGCCTGATGTGGTCTAAGTGCTCGAATTGCGAAAAGGACCTTTCGGGAGACAACATGTACGTAAATCAACCATCTTTTGTGATTGCAGCTCTTAATCTTGACAGTGATGGAGATGCAACGGCGCCGTCCCTTCGTTGGGAGGTTCTTGGTGGCTCCACGGTTTCTTTCTCCCTTACTCTGCCCTTGGAGTCGCCGCGATTTCCTACATTAGAAGAATCAAAACAATCTAAAGTAAGAAGAAGAAAAAATGGGACTCAATCTGGTCTCCCAATGGCTGCTTCTGCCGCAGACAAGGAGCCTTCTTTCGAAGATAAATTCAGCGTCACCATTACTTTGGTTGGCGTTTCGGAGGTAGCAGACATGCCTCCAGAGTTTAGTTGGAGACCGTTGATTTGTCATCGTTGGTTTGAATTAAAACCGCACATCTATGAGACAAGCTTCTCACTTGTAGGTAGGAAAAGACAGAGACACAGAGGAGGGGATGAGGAAGGAAATGTGGTGATGCGACGTGGAGAGGTTAAAGAAGCGGTAGCGGTTTCGACTTGCGGCGACTACATTTTGTGGAAGGGTTGTTCCTTTGGGAACCTTGGAGATTTCATGCCTTACTACAAGGTTTTTACGCCTGCAAGAAAAGAGAAGTGTGTACGTGTCCGTCGTTTTCCACATCGAAATGCGGACATTGTAGGTGAGATACCGTTTGGTGCCCGCGTGGAAGCTATTGGACGTGAAACAGATCCATTTACTGAAGAAAATTACGTGCTTGTGTTACTTTCTGATTTTGACGAGGCCTCAAATTTAGCTGAAACATATGGACTTTCTTATCTTCAGATGGGCAAGTGGCTATGGGGTTGGTCAAAAATAGCAGGCAGTAATGGGAGCCCGCTGTTAGAGGAGGTTACGAGTAGTATAGCATGCAGTATGTATGCTCATATTGAATCTTTTCCTGATCTCACATACTTTACTTCTGTGAGGGAGGACCGGAGCGTTCGTATACGCAGCAGCCCATCACTGAAATCCGATGTCTTGGGGCACCTAGAGCCAAACGAAGTAAAGGTGGCCCTAGCCATTCATAAGATCCCTTCCTCATTAAAAGTAAACTCTCCGTCACCCTCTCAACAATTTGTTGAATGGAAAGACGGCGGGTTTTCACTTCTTCGCAACAATGACCGATTGTACTTGCGAAAGGTTGATGTCCAGGTTCACCATACCCACTTTCCTCTTCAAGACCCACTGGCGTCACCGTCGCCAGGGAACAAATCGCTTCCACTATTAGACAAAGAACTGAGTCTAACAGGTGGTGTATCTGAAAGTTAAGTTAAAGCGGAAAGCGGCATTATTTAATACAAGTACTATCCCCAATGTTGTCCGATGGGCGTGAAATTTTTGACTGAGTGTTTCGAAAATCTGCGTACTGTTTGTCTCAAAAACGAATCTCAGCAGTCGTTTTCAGCATCTCCACAATATGTGTGTTATTCACACATGTGGGGGTATCTGGTAAGGGTGTAGACACAGTGCTGGGAAATACAGTTGGAAGGTGGTTGGTCAAGAGTTGATATATTGTTTTTTTTTTTTTTTTGCAAAGTTTTTCTTTCTATATGCCGTGTGTCTGGATTAATCATTTGTAAAAGGAAAAGAATTTGTATTGCTTTTTATTATGTGCTTCCCTGCCTTAACTCCTGTACATGTAGTATTCACCAAAGGAAAATTACTGCAAAGGCATTACTGTAATAACCCTAAAGCAGTGAGATGTTCTGAAACTCTATTCATCGATGCAAACAAACACATTTTGGACCACTGTACTTGTAGTGGTGATTTTTATTCTGATGGTGTCAGTTGACCCCTTTTGGAGACTACATTTGAGTGCGAAGTCTTTAGATAAAGTGATCACTCCAGATGTATTCGGTTAACTGCTTTGTTTCAAAGAATTTCCGTCGCGACAGGCAGTGTACCTTTCGAATTTTCAAGGGGCAAAATGGGTTAAGATGGATATTGAAAACTTTACCCTTTTGGAGGACGGGAGCTTTTTTTTTACATGCGATCCCCTGCAGAACTCTGGTGGCCGTTTATACTGCAGCAGGCCCACGCCAAGATTTACACTCGCTATAAGAATCTGGAAGGTTCCACGCTGCAAGAAGTTTTCCATGATTGGCCTGCCTGTGGTTGTCATTCCTATGGATATGGCGCTCGACCTATTGCCTGTGTATGGCATTGATTTTTCGAATTTCTTTTTGGAGCTTAGGAATAATATGGGTAGTGCCGCATATGCTGCGGTGGCTAATGCAGAGCTTGGCGAAGAACATGGCATTTGTAAAGGTCAGGTCTATGGCGTATTGGGAATTACCACATTAACAGAAGTTGCTGATTGATCGCTTTCGAAGATTCTGTTGAAGCTCCATGACCCGTTTTTAGAGAGTGTTTATACTGGTTCAATAAAAATGGAAGATGAGCGCTTGGCGCCTCGGACAAGGGCCGCGTGTGAAACTGAACGGCGCGATGCGATATACATTCCTGTCACGACATATTGTGATATCTGTGTCACTCTTAAGATGCTACTGAACAAATACTGCGCGGAGCCCAGCTGGCATTTTGATACTGAGGGAGAAGAGGTGACGTGTGGTTTAAACCTTGCACTTGTTACTTGGCGTGAGAATCCAATGTACTTTGTCAGAAATTTGTCCGATGAGGTGATATGTATTGTTGCTATGATCTCACATCCCGATCAGCGTCAGTTGTTGCATTAAACACACGAGGGGGGGGGGGGGGGGGCTGCAGGAAATACAGTTCAAATTGCTCCTCTCTCAAAATGTTGACGTCGCGCCGATCGCAAGTCAACTTTTGACTGCATAAAACCATCACATAGTTCCCTAAGATCTCTACATAAACGCGTGGGAGCTAGACAATACCATTGAGGTTCCACTACACTGTCTTGTGTACCTTGTTCCAAGCGAAATGTTTCACAAGCGTGGTAAATTCTTGTTCTTGTACTGTTAAATGAGCCGAAGTAATGCACATTTTTTAACTGTTTTGTAAGCTGAAAGTAAATGTGGCACGTCACCTCTTTGCTTTTGGCCACGTCGAGCTTGAGGCCCAATGCAAAGATCCTGTTGACTTTGCAGTGGATGCTCTCACAGTTGTGCTTATTTTACTTGGACATGAAAAGCCCTACCAATCCCCCAACTGCCCTGATGGAATGAATGAGGATTATTTCGGCATGTATCTCCACGGCAATAAGAACGACCGCTTAAGCATTTTGTCTGCTGCGACAAATTTCCGTGAAACTGACATTGCTCGTCACTTGGAGAGCGCGGAGCACCAAGCGCTTTTAACCCCTTACCTTTGTGCCTATGGTTGCGATATCGCTGGAGTGGGGGTTGTGGCCTTTGATTCTGCCCATTTTCACACAGCGGAGCCTCCTGCCGACGCAACAGGGTTTGATGATGTGCCTTCTCGACTTTCGCAAGCTGATGCAAATGAAAAGAGGTCTGACTCGGGGCCCTCTACCCACGCAGCGTCCCGAGGATCATGAAAATCGAACCTCAGAATGGGTATGGAGACAAGAAATGATTCAGCTCTTCCCGACCCTGAGCTAGAGGGGATACGGGTTGCAGGTATACCTCTGAAGGATGACAATGTATTTGTTGGATTGGACACGGTGCGATTACGGCATAGTTGCGAAATTATGCTAAACGCGAGCAAAAATGGTGAAATGGAAGATCGAAAGAATGCATCTGCTCATGAACCGGCAAACCAAGTATATGCAAGGAAGCGTATTTATTCAGACCTTGAACCAGAAGTGGTACCCACTGGGGCAAGCGTCACTCTACAGTGACCCTGCCTTAACTAAAATGGAAGGTGATCTTTGGGCATTGAACCATGAGACCCATAAGGAACAAACTGCAAGCACTGCTTTACAAAACACTATTCATGATTCTACACACGAACTGGCGGAGCTGATTCTGTTGAGGAACTGCCAGCGCAATGTGGATGGCGCGCATCTCTTCGTCCGCGCGGGGACGGAAAAGGAAATGCATTACTTTCCAGCGACCACGCGACAGCTGCAAACGGCAGTGGAAGCTCGGGCACGTGCAGCATTTGGGAGCAGTGTCGCGGAGTGCGTGTGATGGCTGCCTCGTCGGTACACACATGCGCTACTGTACTTATCTTTGAGGTTTCCGTTGATGCTGCGGGCGGCGCGGTAGACTTTGCGACGCAGAGAAGGCGTCGCGGCTGATCTAATGGCGTCATGCGGAGAGTGTTGCGGATGCGCGGTTCCTCGTATTGCAATGCGTCTGGCCGGGGTCACAGGAACACACACACACACACACAGTTGTAGAGCGATAGTCGTATTCGACTGAAGCGCTCAGTGGATCTTACGTGGCACGATGCCGCGTCAAAAGTGCAAAGTGAAGATCTTTGCTTTTGCGAGATCGTCGAGCCGCTGTGCGTGTGGAGGGGGGGGAGGGAGGGATTCGGTTTGATCCTTTCAGAGGCAGCTGCAGCGCACAGGAACTGCGAGAAATTGTGTGTGACACAGTGGTGCGAAATGTGTATACATTTGGACAGGGCCTTGCATGGGAACTGCAGATTGAGCAAGAGCATCACCGGCAATGAATTCCGTTTTTGTTTTTTTTTCGATCGCGTGATCAGCACTGCAGAGAGCCTACATGTGCGGAAACTTTTTTGTTGTTGTTGTTTGTTTGTTTTTGGTACGGCGTTACAGTTAAGACTATACAGTGCATCTGCAAAGGACCATTTGCAAGTGCTGCACCGAAAGTTTTGTTTACTTCAAATAGACGCTTTTTAGCACACGACAAACCTGTTATCCGAGTGTGACAACTTTGAATAGTTTTACTATATGTCTGTTGGTCTGCGCAATAGAGAGTTGATGCGACATTATGTGAAGAATTCGTATAAGCTCTTTGCACGGCGCGTTGTGGATCCCTCTGAGGCACTCCCACAGTTCGCATGAATTTTGGCTGATCATCTTTGTGCAGTGGCGCGACCAGATCACGCGCAGCGAGTACAAGAACAGCTGTGAAGCAGTTACTATATGTAAGCTAAAGGATAACATTAGATGCGCATTAAATAAACAGTCTCTATTAATTCGATAGCAGCCCTCCGCGTACGATGAGCTTATGGAATTCGATGCTGGAAGCTCAAGGAGTGCAAGAACTTGCGCTCCTCTTATTATTATTTTTTTTTGTTTTTTTATGGCGTTTCATCAGGCACCGTTCTTGCACGGATGGAGTGTGTACTTTATGGTGAGGCGTCGATTCTTGGAATTGATATTCTGCTCTTTACAGAGGACAGTTCGTAGACTATGACAATGACAACTTTAAAGGAGATGCCTTTTACTTTTTAGTGTTTTTTTTTTTTGTTGTTGTTGTTGTTAAAAAATTTTTCTTGGTTGTTGTTTGTTTGTTTGTTTTTTGCGCACATATGTCTATGTATGGCCATTAAAGAAGTGCTCGAACATATTTTTCATTTTTCCCCATTTTGTACTATATATATATATATATATATATATATGTATGTGTATGTGTATGGATTTTTGAAGCATATATATATTGTTTTTTCCAAACAAGACCAGCACCAGCAAACAAACAAAAGTATCGAGTGCGACATAGTCTTACAAAACAAAAATTTCATGCGGAAAACTATTGCAAACTAGAACGTTTATGAAGTTTTGGGTAAAGGCCATCACGGACGACAATGTCCAGGAGCAGCTTTTGGTAGACGCGGCAAACTCCGCTGAGCTGATGGCCGAGCTCGAGACGCTTCTCCAAACGCATGTCGTCCGTACATCTATCACAGACTTTCACACCCAAGTGGTGGAAAAGCTTGGTAGCGGTGCGGACATTATCCCAGTAAAGGTTGTGACGCAAAAGAAACAAATAGCCGCGGCGGCACCAATGACGGGGACGGCGACGGCGCCTTTGTTTGCCGCAAGCGGGACAGACGCCGAGGCGACTCCGGCGCACTTACGGTCCTCTCTCGCAACGCAGCCCGCGCAGGATCTTCCCCACGCCTCACGGTGCGGCGATGACGACGATGACGCGCGGTGGATGTCCCTGCGCGGTTTAAGTTTCTCGGACGCCGCAATGCCGATCACACCGCCGTCGCGTTCGCTCTTTGAAAAGCCAAGAATTGAACGCATTTGTTTGACTAGAAAGGATGTGGAGTTGCTGCTGCACCCCGCGCACAGTGGGGCTTACTACAGTGTCGTCTGCGGTTCCTTTGTGCGAATTCGTGAGAACAGTGAGTACGCCGTCTATCAGATCGTACGCCCCGTAGGGACCGTCGAGCTCTTGCTTGACATTATTCACTACGAAGCCACGCGTGGTACGGAGATTGTGAGTAACGCTTTCCCTACGGCGCAGGAGGTACAGGCCTGGTCGAGGAAAATGGTTGCGGCGTCACGCGATTTTATCACTTCTGGTTTTATTGAGGCAAAGGCTGGCGACGTAGACTCTGCGCGGAGTGCGGCAGAGGCATTGGCAGAATCACTCGTAAGCGCACAACCAACGCGTATGCGGGCACACACTGTTTCCAGTTTACCACCGACACCAGTGTCACGTTTGTCCTCTTCAGACGGGAGACAGCAGCAACAACAGCAACAGCAACAACAGCAGCAACAGCAGCAACAACAACAACAACAACAGCAGCAACAGCAGCAACAACAGCAACAGCAGCAACAGCAGCAACAGCAACAACAACAACAGCAACAACAACAACAACAGCAACAACAACAGCAACAGCAACAGCAGCAACATCAGCAACAGCACAATTGGCGGTATCATCGAGCGAGCATGCCACTTCCAGTAACGCCTTTCATGTCTTTGCAAGGCGGCTCGTCGGTCACAGCTAACCCCTGTGACAGCGGCTCCGTGAACCCCGGGTCTACGCGCGTGCAGCTGAAGACGAATGATGTGCTTCTCTACACTCAAATTGTGATGGTGGAAAACCCAGAAAGTGGAGTGTGTGAGTTAGCGCTTTTTGCCTCACGGCGTGCAAATTGTGGGAAGAAAAGACCACGCCTTTCGGACTTTGCCGGATGCATTATTAAAATCGGCAAGAACAAAGGGATTCTAAGCGATAGAGATGTGACAGAGAAAGGATACGACATGTTCTTCTCACCACAGCGTTGGGACTGCAATTACGTTGCGCTTGGGCAGATTCGTCCTTCTGTAGGGGATCAGCCGTACATGGACAGTAAACAATCTTATGTACAGGACTTTACTGTTCTCTCTGGCCGCTTTCTTACGGGGCTTTTTAATCCACCGACTATCACCGCATTGCCCTTACCCGAGTGGGCGCAATTAGTAGGCATGTCGGCTCAGATTGTACGCCCGCAGCTTATCCTTCACAATGAGAAGATTCACGTGTTCTATTTGATTCAAATTTCAACTGCGCGAGAGCAAACTTTGCCATCACCCCCACAACCACCACCGCTTCAAGCTTCCTTTCACTCGCGTCGCTCAAACTTTGCTCGTCGCGTCTCTGCTGTAGAAGGAGCGGAGCCGAATGAGAGTATCCTCGCCGCACCTGGGGAACAGAGCACTTTTACAAAAAACGGTGAAGAGGCGAACAGTTCCGTGACTGCGAATCCTCGCTTGCCGGTTGAACCTTTAGTGGCGGCATACTTTGACCAAATGTCTTCCGATGAGTTTCAGTACGGCCTTGCCCACGCCGTCTCGACGGATGCCAAACTGCACACCTGGCAAGAGATGTCAAGTAAAGAGCCACTGCGTTTTTCCGCACATGCCGCGCCCATCTTTACCGCCGCGTCCATCGCTCTACCAGACACGCAGGACACGGACAATGGCTCGGGCTTACGTGAACTTCAGTTTCTGTGGTACGAGGCGGAGTGGCCGGTCCGCAGTATTAGCAGTAGTCTTCGAGCGCCACCGCCACGCGTCTCTACTGCGCCACCTGGCCCCCCCGTGTCACACACAAATCCCTCGCGCGCCGCAATGCCTTTTGAGCGGTGGATCAGCACGCACCCGGACGGGGCACCGGGACATTGGGTCCGTAGACCTGTATTTGCCGCAAGTCGCACAGATGTGGATTCACTGAAATCGGGTCTGGTGTCACTGTCACTCTACGAACACGAAAGTGTGCTTTACACAGCTGCTGTGCAGATGGACGCACACCAGCGGATGATTGTCACGACGATTCCAATGGCAATGGAGCCATAACGTGCCCCATTTTGTTCTCTTTTTTTTTATTATTATTATTATTTTTAATTATCATTATTCATACTTTATTGCCTTTATATTGTTCAATGTGTTTCGAGTGCTCTGGAGGAGATAAGGAATGAGAGGAAAACAACAACAACAAGGAAATTATACAACTGGGGGATTTGTTGTGAAAGAAGTGTTCAAAAGGGAATGTAAATTGGTGATTGTAGGTACCTAGGCGAGCTGTGTTCGGCTTCTGCGGCGGAATATATTTTCTTTGCGCTTGTTATAGACAACTTTCGAATCGTTAGTAAGCGTTCATTTTTCAGTGAGTTGATACTGTGCGGGCAGGAGACACATAGTGACACTAACCATCTGCGGCTACTATATATGTAAGTTTTTTGAGAATTTTTTGTGTCTGTTTCTTTTTTTTTTTTTTCTTGTACGTATCTTATTTAGTGAAATTTTTCAAGGGCTATTAGTGCTGTGACTGGGAATGTTTTTTTTTTTCTTTTTTGCTTTTTTTTTTTTTTCCTCTTTCTCTCTGTGTTGTGCGTGCTTGGCGCATGAAAGGGATGTGGATGGGGATACATCATTGATACATATATACGTATATATATATATATATATATATATATATGTCTTTTTTCTATCCGTGATTTCTTATCCACTTGTATTATTATTATTATTATTTATTTATTTATTTTTTTTTTTTGCGTGGGTCCCTTGCGAGGAACGTATTGCACTTTTTTATATAGTTTGCAGGTAGACAGGAGAATGTCGCTGGACCAGAAGTTGGAAAAAGTCGATCGCGAGGTATTGGGCAGCGCGTATGTCCCGGAGGAGCTACTTGGTGAGGGAACGTATGGCATTGTATTTCGCGCCAGCAATGCTGTCACTGGTGCAAAGTATGCCATCAAGAAGATGCGACTGGATAAACTTAGTGAGGGCGTGCCGGCCACTACGATCCGGGAAGTGACACTGCTGCACGACTTGCGTGATCACCCGAATGTCGTGCGGCTGCTCGAGGTGCTGACTTGTCGTCGACGTGTGTATCTTGTCTTTGAGCTACTAGACGAGGATCTTCGCTCGTTTATTAAACGTTACCGTGGGCTTGGAAAGCTGAATATGTCCGTTGTACCGCTGCATATTGTGAAGGATTTCACCCGACAGTTGCTTCATGCGCTCTGGACTTGCCACAACAGTCGCATCATTCACCGCGACCTGAAGCCTGGCAACGTTTTGATTAGTCCAGAGAAGAAAGGGAAAGATGAGGATTCGGATTCATACATTCTGAAGCTTGCGGATTTTGGTCTCGCACGCACATATGAGATGCCACTGTTAACGTACACAAATGAAGTGATGACACTGTGGTATCGTTCTCCTGAGATTCTTCTCGGGCAACGGCACTACACACCCGCCGCGGACGTGTGGTCTGTTGGTTGCATTGTCGCGGAAATGATATTGGGCTCTTCCCTCTTTCGTGGCGAAACGAATCGCGACCAACTTGACAAAATTTTCTACGTTGTTGGCACACCAACGGAAACTAGTTGGAAAGGGGTGACAAGTCTTCCCGGGTATGATCGATCGTTTAAGGTCTATCGTGTGGCGCCGTTGCCAACACGGCTGCCGAACTGTGATAGGCAAGCCGCGGAGTTTATTGCATATCTGTTGGAGGCAAACCCGAAGAGTCGGCCGACCATTGCAAATATCTTAAAGCACCCGTTTCTTCAATGTGACTGATTCGCGAGGTGCCATACAACAGTTTTATTTTTAATTACACATTATATTTGACACAATGAAGAAGTCTCCTCCTCTTCCTCTCTTTAAAACATAAATGTACACTCACACACACACACACATAATATACGTATAGTGAAATTGCGAATTCCTCGAATTCAACAAGAACAACAACAACAAAATAATAAAAAGAAGTTACTTTTTTTTTTTCTTTTTCGTTAAAGGTGAAGGTGTGGGGCGTATTGAGCGCGAACAAGATCGATTATTTGTGTCATTTGCTGAAACACATGAATTGTTCCTTTTTGTTATCTATCAAAAGAAGGACATTATTTTCTGATTTTGTTCTGCTATTGCATATACTTTTCTTTCTATTATTATTATTATTATTTGCGAGAGGTAACTCGGTGCATCATTTTTTTTTTTTTTTGACGTTGAATCATTTTACACATTTTGTGTAGTCATGACGTCTCCACAAACTCTATTATATTTCCTCTCTCATTTCTTCCCTTCGGCACTGAATCTTACAGTTATAAGTAGGGTAGGTCCTCATTTAGGCAAGGTATACTCCTCTGCTAATAGCAGACTTATCCAATCTTTGGTAGAGGGGAAGATGTGTAGGACTTGATATACTTCGATGTAGTTCACTAACAAAAAAAAGACCCGTGTGCTCGCGTTAACACTTGCAATTGCCTCTTCTGTGTTTGTTGCATCAGCGAGCGGGCGCAAATACAGATCTGTGTGTTCTCATTTTAAGGCCTCTTTTACCTCCACTTTCTCCATCGACGGGTATGGGGGAGGGACTGTGGACAAAGCTGCGCTGCCGCAACGAACAAATATGTGAGGACGAAAAGAAGGCGGCGGGGAATAATGAGAAAAGGGAGGGTGAGGTGTTCCCGGTAGGGTTTCGTTCTCAATGGAGACGGCGACAAAAATCGCGCGCAGTCATTTTGCGCCGGCTCCTCAACCGGCAGCAATGACTATACTGTACATTTTGACTGCCGGATTGCACTGCGAGCGGAAGAGTTGTTCAACGGGGCCTATTTCTGATAAAAGTATCAATGCGACCGCCCGTGTGCCGAAGCCCGCGACAAGTCCCCCCAGTACCCGCTTCACTGTCTCATCCCCTCCCGCTCACAGTGAGAGCCCTCTCTCCTGTAACAGTGCGATGGACGCTCTGCTGCTGCCGGAAGAGATTTTTCCTTGATCTCCACGGGTGGATCGTGAAGGAACTCCTTGTTTTCCGTGGATTTGCTCACGCTGAGCAAGCTATTGCTCCGGTGCAACAGATACTTGACAGAGAATTCACCTCGGAGCAGGCGGGTCGCGCAGAAATGTCTCCGTTACCACCCGGAACTGCAGCCGAGGCGTGAGACGCTGCTGAATGTCTTGCAAGACGTTGTCACGTATAATGCAGAGCCGTATGATGGAGCGTTACTTCCCGCGCTATGAAGATGAGCCCCCATGCCATACACAACAGAATTTGTAAGGCAGTGGCATTCCCAAGGAGAAATTCCTGTTCACGCAAAAAGAGCACTCACCGGGAAGACTGAGAGTTTGTTCTCTTGACTTTTTATTCGCTATACACTCCAATGTCCAAGGCAGAATTAATGAAACTTTGCTTTTGCCCATGTGGACCTGCCAGTCGGGTGTACATCCTCTACGCTTGAGTGTGCAGGGGACAATCTTTCGTGTAATTCACTGTTTGGTGGCAAAACAAACAAACAAAAAAAAAACCGGTCGATCAAACCTCCGAACTCAGACATCGGCAGCGGCGGGAATACTGTTCAGAGACTACTGCAGTCGGTTGCACACGACTAC
>JASANW010001211.1:0-21246 GCA_030849725.1 Trypanosoma boissoni
GTCTGATTACTTTTTGTTTTTCTGGTTTCTCTTTTTTTTAGATTTTATGATGCAGACAAGGTTATGGGTGTCCGAGCGGATATAGTGTATGTGTTGGTGTGCTAGTGGCATGAATAGCTTTTTTAAAACTGTTATATTCTGCACTTAGTTGTTACATTTTTCTTATTGATAAATGTAACCTTTTTTTTTAAAAAAAGTAAAAAGTATTTGATTAGATACGGTCAAAATTTATTGCATTATATGTATATTTTTATTAATGAAGAGCATTAGGAATCATTAGTGATATAATTTGACTTGTTCAATAGCTCTTTTTATTATTTTTGACAGACAATTCACAATCAAACAGTGGTTTTTTTGTTGCACTTTTTTTAAATAGTTTTTCCAAAGCAGTGAGAAGATATTGCAGAAAAGTGGTATGTTGGTTTGGACAAATAGTACTAGATAATTGAAAACAACCGGCAGGAGAATTGAGGTTGTTTGTTAATAAAAACTACTGAAACTGACTTCTATAATGAGCTAAGAAGAAGGAGATAATAAAAACAGCAATGGAGGTGTATGGAGGAACTACTAAGCTTGGCAGTTTGTTTGCAGCGTGTGAAGTTTGAAAAAAAAAAAAAAAAACTGAAGCCACAGCGATGATAAGGAATAATTGAAGGAGAGTTTTATTTTTTTGTATATATTTTCGTTTCCTTTTGTAATTGAAAGATTAAGCGTCTTTTGGATACTTTTTTCTTGTTTATTCACCATTTCCAGCAATATTATTCTAGGAAGGGAAGTTATGCGTGAAATCGCGTCCTGTTTCGGTAACAGGTTATTATGACATGTTGTTTCATTAGTAAGTTTTTGGAGATACATAGTGCAGTCGAACGTAAGGATTTTTTATATTTGATTGGGCAAAGGACGGGGTCATTGAGCTGGTGATGGCCGGGTGACTTGCCGGGTTCTGTTTTCTTGACGGATTTTTGATAGCTACGTGCTGTGAATGAATAAAAATTTTTTTTTTACTTTTAAATGAAAGTACTTTATATCTGACAAGCCGCTTTGTAACCTTCGTGTCGGTGGATATGGCACAGTGAGTATCGTTCAATTTTTGGTCAAATGAAGGGATGATGCGCAATGCTTTTCCGCCTTGGGGTCCAGATGTCCTTAAGGTGGATGGAAGAAGCTGCAGTTTACAAAAAGCCAAGGAAACCCGATTCTTGGGCATGCTCACTTAACTTTAAAAAGAAATATATATTTTTTTCTTAGCTGCTTTTTCACTGTTGTAGTTTTTTTTTTTGATCCACACACAGATACGCACACACACACACACACACACAAGACAAAACAAAACAAAAAAAAAACGGATAGACCTGCTAGAGCAAGTATGCGAAAAAAGGCTGCCTCCGTATGTATAAAAAGATTTTTTAAGTTTTTACAAAGTGATAGAACCAAATAAAAAGTTATTATTATTACTATTATTGTTGAAAGAAGCTATGTGTTGCGTGCTGATGAAGGTATCATTCATAGCTTTTTTTTTTTTTATTAACAGACATCTTTGCGTTTTAGTATTTAGCTTATTTTTTTTTTTAAGCGTGCGATAAGATTGGTACCAATTGCCTATTGATGTATGTTGTCTTTAATTGTTTATTGTTTTCCAACTTAGCGATATAGATTTTACCAAATTATACTTGTTTTTAAAAGGCCCATTCTTCCAACCGCCTTCAGCTTCGCGCGGGAGGCGGCATAAAAACGCTTTCAGCACATCTTTTTTCTTGGTAAGCAGAAAAATCTAAGTGTCTACAATGACTATGTAGAAAAAATTGACGAGGATCGGTGAATAGTACAATTATAATTTTGTGTTAAAAGTAATTTATATATGGCTTTCCCCAATTTCTATTGTTTTACTTTTACTCCTTGCAAGAATAGGAAGGTAGATAATTTGTTCTTCCACACCGTTGTAGTCTTTGTTGCTTTTAGAGTATGCGTCGACTATTTCGCCGCGGGTTTCCTGAAAGGATACAGCGCGCTCTTTCCAGTGTATCAGAAGCCACTTTAAACGGGGAGACTGCGCTTCATCCTTCGAAGCAACAGTGCATTCCACGTCGTCATCGAAAACTTCATTTACTGACATTACAAGAGGAAAAGGAAGAGAAGCTTCGTGATTTTCTACCTCCTAAACCACCTGTGCCCTCTGGGTGGACACTGGAACACGTATCTGGTAGCAACAGATTTGATCTTAAGAAGACTGTAGAGATTCGAGGCTTTGGTAAAGAGGATTTACATGCGGTGGCTTTAATGGAAGTAAAAGAGTATGAGGGTACGTATCGAATGGATAACGGGGAGCGTGAGGAACAAGAATATCTATTTTTCACTATGTTTCTACATAAGCAACGAGCTCCTTTTGCCTTGGAATTTGGATTGACGTCAATAGATATGGAGCTAGTTTTGGACTCATTGGCGATTCATAGTGGTAAGAAAGAATTAGAAGATGCGAAGGGTGCTCTTACGTTATCATCTAGCATGGATGAATCCATTGCGAGTTTGGATAAAAACAACTTGACTCACCGATACAGGAGGGATAGAATGTATCGTGGACCAATGCTGAGCGAACTTGATGATGATCTGTCTGATGAGATACTTGATTATTTGGACGAACGTGGCGTAAATAACGGATTTGCTGAGTACATGATGGCACAGGCGCACTATTTTGAACAGGAGGAATACCTTAACTGGATTCGACTTCTGAGACAGTTTGCGCAATAAAAATTTTACAATTACAGGGGACTCATACTCTGTAATAAAGAGACACTCAAGTAATATATATTCTAGGGGGAGTCGTAATTGATTATTTCTAGTTAAGTGGATTTTTTTTATTTGTTTTTTTTTTAATTTTTAATTTTTAATTACTATATATAGGTTCCTATTCCAACGGTTCACTACCTGACACAATGCTTTTGAGGAATCGATTATGTAGAAGTTATCAGAGAGGTGGATGGCGTCCCGGGGCGAAGCACCAGAAGCATATGAGCATGAATCCGACACTTTACCTTTACCGTTTTCCAGGTCCTCACGGGCCAGGACCCTATACTATGAAGTATTGGTGGACACTTGGATGTTTTCCAACTGGAAGAGAAACACCTTTTCGTTTGCAAGAGTTTTTATCTACTTACCAACAAGAACATGTCCCAATGGAGGTGGAGGAGTGGCTTTCTTGTTTTGTCAAAGACCCACTGACTGAACTTGTTAGCGCTTCTAGGGAGCTACTAGAAGCGATAGAGTCTTACCCTCAAGTAGAGGCTACGCGTGGGTACAAAAACCTAGCACCTAGTGTGGTTCCTTTAATTAAACCATTGAGAAAATTTGAGGAACAGCTTGGTTTGAAGTTACCACCCGTCGGAGTTCGTGCTGTCCTAACTGTTCCTTCTTTGAAAGAGCGTTTATTGGATGACTTGTATGAGTATCAGGAGGCAATTAAAGAATGTGGAAGTACACCACATCGTCGTCTGGCACGTATGGAGTTTGAGCAATCGCAGAGTTTTGATGAAAATCTTTTGCCATCTGTCGAGAATCAGCAGGGCATTGTCCCAGAAAGCCTGGGTACATTTGTTGGTACGGTTGCTTCGCCCCCAGAAACTACAGCTGTTGATGAGAGAAAATTAATTCATCTTTTAACAACTGTTTCTGAAGGGTGTATTAAATGTAACCATTACGATGATGCGTCTTCAGTGCTAGCGTCTTCTATGAGTTTTTGCCATGATAAAGAAACGCAGGCTGTTGCTCATTCTAATTTAGCTGTCAGTTGTTTATTAAATGGTAACTTCAAGCAAGCTGAATTTAACGGGAGGGAAGCCGCAATGCTTCAGCCAAAAACAAAAATTGCCTCTTCAGCTGGTGAAAGAGGCTATGCTGTGTGGGCGGCGGCAGTTGCTTATCAAGATGATTTTCAAAAGGCTGAATCAATTATCAACGATGCTATTTCAATATATGATGATTCTGTTCATCTTAAAAAATTGAAGGAGCAATTGCGTGACATGCGTTTATCTACTAAGGATAATCTCTCGCAATCTCTTCGAGGGAGTAGATCTCCCTTGCCTTCGCAACAGTCACGGGCATTGCTTTATGGAAGTGGTAAGTGCTTTGATAATGAATTTGATTGGGTTTTATTTAAAAACAAGCTTTATCCGAGTAAAATGAATCCAACTACGAATGAAATGGGATCCGTGTTTCGTCGTGTGGGTGACTTGGGTGGATTTATTTCTACTTCAAGGTCTACTGAGCGTTTGTAGACTAGTAAAAAGCAAAACATGTTTTTTTTTTCTGTATTGTAAAAGTAAAATAATTTGATTACAAAATGTACTGTATGATGTCGGGATGTTTTTTTTTTTGAGTTTTTTTTTTTTGATATTTCCATTACTTTTCTTTTTATGATTGTAAGAAATTTTTTAACTAATTCAAAGTAACCGTATTATAAGTATACAAATTTATCCAACATGCCTGTTACTCCAGCCGAGGCTTTTGAGAAGCGCCACATTAGGCGTAATGACGGAGGCAAGGTTGTCCCGACGTCATTAGCTCTTGTTGCTGCTCTCGAGTCTGGCTACCATTTCAAACTTTCTGATATAGAGGAAGGTTCGATATCGACAAGGTATCCAGGTATGCTGACAAAGGATGAATTTGTGGAACTGTGCGAGAAGCATCCTCAAGTTTCAGTAACTGCAAGGGATATGGCTAAGCATGTTTCTGTAATTGCACCAGATGGTTATATTACTCGTGCATCACTTCAAGACATTGCGGCAAAGGCAATATCAAATGAAGACGCTTTAAATGCTGATGAAGTGGATGCTCTTTTCAATACTCTGGACAAGAAAAATACTGGTTCTATTTTGTCCGAACAGCTTATGAAGACTATGTATGGTAAGAGTGGAGTTGTTGCTTTAAGTGAGCAGCGCATGGAATATCTAAGGATGAAAGAAAAGGACGACGAGGAAATGGCTGCCGCTGCTGCTGCCAAGGAGGCGAAAGAAAGGGAAGAACGCTTGCAAAGGGAAAAAGAACTCGCTGAAGCTAAAAGACAAGAAGCGGAAGCATTGGCAGCAAAGCAAAAACCAGTCAAGAAAAAGACTATGTGTGGCTGCTGATTTTTTTTTTTTGTTGTTGAAGAAAAGAAGAAAATGCAAATAGTTATGTATTGAAGGAGCTGCACACAAATCCAAACATAGCAAAGGGTGTAGGGTTCCAGATTCACGCTGAGTTTATAGGGGATTTACTGCATGTTTTTTTTTTTGTTATTATTTATAGCTTCTCAACGCTGTACGCCTTAAAAGCATGTGGAAATGAACACAAGAAAAATGGGAAACCGGGGAACAGTTGAACTAAAAGAGGTTTACCGTAGTGCTTTCTACGTCTTTTCGGCTAAGTAACTTTAGAAAATTATTTTCTCTTGCATATATATATATATATATTGATTTAATACCATTTGGTTTTCGAAACTAAGTTTTTACTTATGGAACTGAATTCTTTGGTCCCTTTTTTTTCTACCCTCTAGGGTGGTGCTCTTTAGTATTGTTGTAGTTTTTTAAATATATATACATATGATTCGTTTAACAGGATTGCTAATGAAAACACAACGCACACCTCTTCGCGCGCTTGTTCCATATACAATTCTTGAAACAAATCCCGTGGTTTTTATGGACCTGTCAGTTGAAGGGGATGCTTTGGGACGAGTTACCATAGAGCTCTTTCATGATGTAGTACCAAAAACAAGTGAGAATTTTCGTTCATTGTGCACTGGTGAACGTGGCACTGCCCAGTGTCCTCTGTATTATAAGGGTATTCCATTCCACCGTGTCATACCGGGATTTGTCCTTCAGGGTGGTGATATTTTGACGAAAGATGGCCGTGGCAACGTTAGCATTTTTGGGTTTCCTTTTCCTGATGAAACCTTTGAAGGCAAAGCAGGTAAAAACGTCATTGGTACTGTGGCTATGGCTCACAGTGGTCCTAATCAAAACGGATCTCAGTTTTTCTTTAATTTAGGGCGAAATGAGCATTTAGACGGCAAGTTTGTCGTATGCGGACAGGTTGTTGAAGGATGGGATGTAGTGAACCAGGTGGCAACCCTGTGTGGGTCTCGTTGTGGCACACCTGTCAGTCGTGCATGGATTACTGAATGTGGGCAAAGTGGCGGAATTCTGTTTGACGAGACAAAGGAAGCTCTCCGAGGGGAGCGTTCTTTACATACAATGCCAGGAAAAGAGGTTCTTGATTTAATTTCTCCTAGACATTAAGTCGAGATTATTTTTACACATTTGGTTTTATTCAATAAAAAGAGGAGCGGGAATGATAATTTGACTTTTGTAAGTAATCCGAAGATTATGTAAATTTACCCAACTTACTTTTTTTTTCCTTCTACTTATAATAGATTTTTTTTTTGCTATATACTACTTTAATTAAAAACATTATAAATGAGCTGCGAACAAAGGTATAAAGATGCTCGTAATAGAGCGTATATCCCGAGCTCTACTAAATCAAGGGTTAAATGCCACCAATATGGAAATGGTGAAATGGGTATGATCATGCTTGGGTTTGCTGCTGAAGCGCTTTCGGAAAATCATTATAAAGAAGTACCTTGCGATCTCGACTTGCTAAGCACAGAGCGTTTAGCGATGGAAAAAGGTTTGGTACGCCTTCCTAAATCATTCTCTGGCGCACAGACCGAAGTGCTGACTGTGAAGAAAGTGTCATACGAAGCGGAAGGTTGCGCATCATCTGCCGGTGATACGGAAAGTATTACTGACAGGACTAACACCACCGATGAAGAAAACTCTTTTCAACAGACTTTTCTAACCGATACAATTCTTGAGAATGTGTTCTGTTTTATACGGTGGCAAGATATCCTTCGCATTCGTGGAGTAAGCAAGCAATTCTTACAGCAATCTCTTTCGTTTGTGTTTTTTTCTCGACTACCACGTCACAGGACACCCGCACTTTTTTTACCTTGTCGAGAGTATTTTCAGGCGAGTGAAGCAGTGGTGGAAGCTGAGTTGTCCCCTAACCGAGGCCAATGGATGTGTAACGCTTGTGGACTGTTGAATCCTACATCTGCAGTGTGTGGAAATACCTATTGTTGTTCTCCCCGATCCTCGTCTGCATCACGTGGGTATCGTATGTTCCTTGGCCAGCTCCGTCGTGATGCAACAGTACCGATGGTTAAGTGGTTGATCAACAGCGTTTTTCAACTTTATGATTCCTTGATTTCTGTTGAGAACCACCGAAATAAACTTACAGGACGTGGGAAAGGTTGTGCATGGGTTAATCTCATCACTGAGAATGCGGGGCTGAAACTTATTGATTACCATCATCGCATTTTCTTTGATACTGTGTGTGGCTTTGAAGGTGTTTGGATGGTTCCTCAGGGATACGAAAAGGAGATAGCAGAGTATGCCAGCCACCAGAGTTCCCTGCCGGAGCGGCCAAAGTATATGCCCCGTAACACACTCGTCGTGGAGAAGCCTGCTTCCGCGGGTCAAACAGAAATTTACAAGGCAGCACCAGTTTCTCCACAGAAAGACAAACGGCGCGTGAATTTCCCACCACCCTACGACGCTTCTCGCCCTATGGCGTCATTGCATAAGGGTCACATTAAACAAGGACGGTGGCACCATGATCCCTACCGTCCAATTGGAATTCACCCGATACATTATTATTAGAAAAAAAAAAAGATAACATTTTCTACGTGTTTATATACTAACGGTAATTGTAAAAAATCAAATGATATACGAAACATGCATATATATATATATATCTAGCTTTTTTTTTTCTCTCCCCCCTTCCCCCCCCAACCACGGGTCTTGTGTATATAAAGTCTTCGTGATATACGTAAATTTGCAGGGGTGCAGTGTATATACATTTAATAGGACAACAAAAAACAGAAATGAATAAATTGTGGTTAAAAATTTGCAACTTGCACACACCCTTTTTTTTTTTTTTGAAACAGAATATGTTGAAGAGACTTCCCTATTAGGTAACCAGTGGAGTTGGGTTATTCATTCATTTCCACTGGGGGAAACAAAAGATTAAGTTTTGAGGAAAAGTGAATTAAAGTAATGCTAATAGTGGGGGAGTACTTTTCGATTGCTTGTAACAAGGAATTGGTTTGCAAGGGAAAATGCCATGGGAAGGTAATGATCTCTTGATGTATTGTGAACTGCACACGTGCATCTTAGATCCTTTATATATATATATATATATATATATATATATATGCACTTGTGCAGCCGGGATTGGTTTCTTTTTTCTCTTTTTTTTCCCCCCTGTGAACGTTCTGTACCTGATTGCAGTAAAAGGTCCTGTTTGAAAGTGATAATGATCATTTTTTAATTTCAATTTTTGACGGCTTCAAGCACATGTGATTAAGCGGTAAATGAGTGTGTAACGGAAAGAAATATGATGCGGGGAAGCCAGGGTGTCTGATAAAAATATGGATTGTTTTTTAAGACTCCAGGAAAAGGGTTTAGGGGGAAAAAATGGAAAATTTTTATACACGGGGTTTTTTTGCTATTTAGAAGACCTCTACGGGGTATACTTTGTGGAAATTTCACTAATCAGGGAGTGAAGCGGGAAGAAAGCGATTAGTATTAAGAAATAGACGCAAGTAACACGACATGGTCATCTATTACATTTTTTTTGGTTCAATTTTTTTTTTTTCGTCTTATACATTTTTTTTTTTTCGGTTTGATTTTTCATTTATTCCGTCTTGTTTTTTTTTTTTCTGGTTACGCTGTCGTAATGAGAAAAAAGTTTTTTTTTCTGTAATGCTTTCACGGTAAAAAAAAAAAATTTTTTTTTTTTTTTGATGTCTCAGCAGTCAACAGAACATCTAATTTTGATGCGTCGCTATTTTGCTATAACTTAAGAAAAGAGCAAAGTTGACGTGAAGCCATCATACTCTTGTTGGTTAATTTCTCTTTTTTGATGAGTTAGATGGAGGGAGAAAAGGAATTTAGAAGGAGTATCTGATCTCTCTTTTTTTTTTTTTGTGTGTGTGCTTTTTAATCGAGTGTGTATAGTTGTGTTTTACTTTTTTCCTATATCTTTTTTCATAACATCAAGGTAGGAATATCCGCTCTTAAGGCCTTTTATTTTTTTCTACCGACTGTATTCGAAGGGAATCGTCACGCTTAACCTTGCGCCAAGGATAGTAGAAAGTAGAACTAAAAATAAACATGCCGTCCAATGATTGTGTGACAATGGATAAGATCATCGAGGGCGACGGCAAGACTATCCCACACCAAGGAAGTATTGTCGTCTTGGACTACATTGGCTTTCTCCCAGATGGCAGGAGGTTTGACTCCACCATTGAGCGTGGAAAGCCTTTTGTATTCCGAGTGGGATGTGGGGAAGTCATCCAAGGGTGGGATGAAGGGATTGTGCAGATGTCAAAGGGCGAGCGAAGCAGGCTAACGATGCCATCCTCTTTGGCATTTGGTTCAACAGGGTTTCCTGGCATGATTCCCCCCGATACGGTCGTCGTATTTGAAGTGACACTTATTGATGTAGTCTGATAAGAAAGAGGGCAGTGTATCAATGTGCGTATGTAGCCCAGATAGATGTGAAGAAAATATGTTGTGCTTTACGCCCAGAAACACAGCTTTTGTGCCCTGGAAGTTGTATATGAAAAACAAAAACAAAAAAGAACTTATATAAATAGTAGCATCATAGAACTTTTTTCTTATTATTTTATCTAATAAAAAGACTGTACTTACTGGTGACTATTTCGTTTTTTCTTCCTTAAGCCTTTTTATCGTCCGAAAGAAAAAAAAAATTAAAAGGAATACCAGGGCCCCACTAAGTGACAGAAGGTGAATAGAAAAGATATAAAGTAAGATGCTGAGTGATGCAGCATCATCGCAAGAAATGAATGCAGGAACTTCTGCCCCTGTTAACAATCCTTCGAGTGCTGTCAGCAGATTTGCTTTTTTGCGAAACTGCTATTTTAATGAGACGATGTCTGCAGCTATTGTTGAATTTATTGGGACTTTCTTGCTCGTGCTTACCGTTCCCCTTAGCAACATTAATAATCCGGAGATGGCACCCCTTTCAATAGGTTTTATGCTCATGTCACTCGTGTTTTCATTTGGGTACATGAGTGGAGGGCATATGAACCCGATGATCTCCTTTGCTGTGTTTCTGAGTTCTGCCAATTATGGAAAAACCCGGTTGCTCCTTTATTTTGTTTCGCAGATGCTAGGGGGTGTAGCGGCAGCTTTCTATTGCGTTTTGATACACGGCAACGACTTTCCTGTGCCAAACATGGGACTCGATTTTGTGCAGATGCTACGTGGCTTTTTGGCGGAAAGTGTTTTTAGCTTTGTTCTTACCTCTGTTGTACTACACGTAGCTGTTAGCAAGCAGCGTAATAATAACTTTTACGGATTTGCTATCGGATTCGCTGTGCTGGTGGGTGGACTTACGTGCAGTTCTATATCAGGTGGAGCTTTTAATCCTGCTGTTGCCACTTCCCTAATTGTCGTGCGTTGTTTTGTGTCATTCAGTGGTAGTGGCTGCACGCCTATGGCATCACTCTGGGTATACTGGGCCTCAGAGGCTGTAGGATCAATTGTTGGTACAATTATGTATCTTGCAGTGCAAAATGTAAACGAGTATTATTGAGACCTTGGAATATTTCTTAGTGATTTCTCTACGGCTTATAGTCTTGTTCGTGCGGGAGAGGGATATATATATATATATCGAAAGAGCGGGGCAGAGTGCGTGTGGGAGAGAGAGACTGTGAGGGCCAGCTACTATAGAGGGGTGTATAAATCAATTTTTCCTGGTCATGAGTTCGTATAACCGAGTAATTAACAGTGCCTAACCCCCATAGAAGTATTCGTGTCATATATGAAAAGAGAAGACGTTATGTCTATAGTATTGAATGGGCTGGAGGTATGAGATTATGTAATTTATAAAAACAATTTTTTTTTTGAGTTTTGATAATTCATCAGTTTTTATTTTTATTATTATCTTTGCTAACTATAAAAACAAATGAATATCTATTGACTGGCGTTATAGAAACAATATCGAAGGCCCCAGGAGAAGCTACTCGCGAGTAAAAAAGTTGGACCATGGCTGCGCTTACTGATGAGCAAATTCGCGAAGCGTTCAATCTCTTCGACGCTGATGGTTCTGGCGCGATTGACGCAGAGGAAATGGCGTTGGCAATGAAAGGTCTCGGATTTGGTGATATTCCCCGCGATGACGTGGAGCGCATGATTCAATCCATGGACAAGGGTTCAAACGGGCTCATTGAGTATGGTGAGTTTGAACGCGTTGTAAAGTCCCGCATGGCGCAGAAGGATTCTCCCGAGGAGATTCTCAAGGCATTTCAGTTATTTGACCTCGATAAGAAGGGCAAAATCTCATTTGCGAATCTGAAGGAAGTGGCGAAGTTGCTTGGCGAGAACCCTGGTGATGATGTCCTTCAGGAGATGATTGCCGAAGCTGACGAGGACGGTGACGGAGAGGTCTCTTTCGAGGAGTTCAAGAACGTCATGATGCAGATGAGAGGTAAATAGAAAATCTGCTGGGGTGTCTTTAAGAATTATATATATATATATTTTGTGCGTGCTAGAAGTGTTACTATTACATTTTTTTTTTTATTAAAAGGGCCTTGTGGTGTTGTAATTGTCACCTAAAAATATGACACATCCATTAATGCCATGATACCTTTGATTGTCTTTGTTTATACTTTTTGCTTTATATTGTTTTTTTTTTTCCAGTGTGACAAAAAAAAAAAAATTACAAGTGCTTGAAACTATTTCGGGCATAAAGCAAGCAAATACTTTAGGAAAAATTAGCGCGCGTATATAAAAAAGAAGGCTGACCATGGCTGCGCTTACTGATGAGCAAATTCGCGAAGCGTTCAATCTCTTCGACGCTGATGGTTCTGGCGCGATTGACGCAGAGGAAATGGCGTTGGCAATGAAAGGTCTCGGATTTGGTGATATTCCCCGCGATGACGTGGAGCGCATGATTCAATCCATGGACAAGGGTTCAAACGGGCTCATTGAGTATGGTGAGTTTGAACGCGTTGTAAAGTCCCGCATGGCGCAGAAGGATTCTCCCGAGGAGATTCTCAAGGCATTTCAGTTATTTGACCTCGATAAGAAGGGCAAAATCTCATTTGCGAATCTGAAGGAAGTGGCGAAGTTGCTTGGCGAGAACCCTGGTGATGATGTCCTTCAGGAGATGATTGCCGAAGCTGACGAGGACGGTGACGGAGAGGTCTCTTTCGAGGAGTTCAAGAACGTCATGATGCAGATGAGAGGTAAATAGAGAGGTATAAGTATTTTTTTTTACATTTTTTTTTGGGGGGGGGGGATGTGGTGCGCTATTGAAGGTTAGAAATGGATGGAAACTGAAATGTGACTTTGACATTGTTTTTGCTGATCTTTTCCTTTTGGAATGACAGGAAGAGAAATAGACAATATACATCCGTGAGGAAATAGGGTCCACTATTGAGTGCATCTACATAGAAGTGTTGTCAAAATAGTGTGACAGTTGTGTTTAGGTAATCATTGTATGGGAAGGATTTTATGTATTTATTTTGGGATTCTGAAGTTGCTTTCTTTTTTTTTTTTCCACGTAGAAATCTATTTGACGTTTGTAAAACGAAGAAGAAAAAATGGTTCGCGAAGAGGTTTTTACCCCTTACAAGCATCAGGATCATCTTGGACATGGGTTGACGACACAGAGGGGGTCTTCGTGTTTTGCTTCAATTAGTGGTGAGGAACCCGTGGTTTTTTCGTCAATAGTTGCTCCACCGAACTTTACATCCGATTTTGATGGAATCCTACAACACTCTGTTCAATCTCAACGTGAGTCCATGGTATCTTTCCACGTGCGTGAGACGGAGAATAATGAAGCGTTGAAGCAGAAAAGGGCGCGCCGCCAGTTGCTGCGCAAACAGATTGAGCGACGGAAGAGGATGGATATTATTGACCATGAAGCTTCTAATATGACGGCGGGGGTTCTTGAAGACCTTGCTGTTGCAGTTCGTGAGCGACAAGCAGTGCTTTGCTCTGAGGGATATCAAGCGTTTGTATTTGATAATGGTGATGTGTACGAGGGAAACTGGAAAAACTGTCGTATGCACGGCACTGGTTGTTTAAAGCGGATAGCTGCAAATGATATCTACGAGGGTGAGTGGTTCCTTGGTGTACGTAGCGGAACGGGCACCTTTCAGAGTGTGGACTTCGACACTTTCTATACTGGCCGCTGGCAGGACGGGAAGCGAGACGGACGGGGTGAGTTGGTGGAGCCGGAGGGTTTTTTTTCTGGTGAATTTGTTGACGGACGAATACAGGGTTACGGCGAGTATGTGTATAATGATGGGCACACTTACAGGGGTGAGTGGGTAAATGGCATGTATGAGGGAAATGGGATATGTATTCTCCCAAGTGGCCTTAAGTACGAGGGAATGTGGGTCAATGGCTTAGAGCACGGCCGCGGGACGGTAGTGTACCCCAACGGTGATACTTATAGTGGTGAGTGGCGACACGGCCAGAAACACGGCGTCGGGACGTATGTGAGCTCAATTTTGCAGTTTGATGGTGAGTGGCGTTACGACACAGTGCAGGGCCATGGGGAGTGCAGATACGCGGATGGTTCTAGTTACGAGGGCGAATGGCTCGATGACATGTTTCACGGCACAGGGACATTTGTCGGGCAGGCACAGAAGGAAACTTACGAGGGTGAGTTCTGTCGTGGAAAACGCTGTGGCACTGGAGTGTACATATCTGATGAGTTGGAGTATCGTGGGGAGTGGCTTGACGACAAGAAGCATGGGATTGGTGAGCTGCGCACGCGTAGCGGCGTATCTCTTTGTGGATCGTGGCTCTACGACTTACCGCACGGCGAGGGCACTTTTACTTGTAATGGAGACAAATCTCATGTTATGTTCGATGCTGGCAAGTGTACGCGGGTCTCGTCGCAAGGACCATATCAGCTTGTCAATGTACGACTCCCTTCTTTGGAAGACAAATCATCTCTACGGAATCAAGAGTAAAAAAAAAAAAAAAAACAATGTAAAAACAAAAAAACCTTTCACTAGTTGCGCTGGATTAAAGTCTGCCAGTGTCTTTTTTTATTTTGTTTTCTTCTCCTTTCTTTTTCTTTTTCCTTTATGGATCCGTCGATTAAGCGCATATGAAATGGAGTTTGTTTGATGCTTCTTCTGTAGTTTTTTCTTTTTCTTTACTCTTTATTCCTATTAATTATTATTATTCTATGGCCTCTTCTCCCACCCCTTTGGGCTCCTCTCTATGTTCACATTACTTCACTGCTCGCAAAAAAGTATTAGTGGTGGATTTTGCAACCCCATGACCGAAGCTTCCTTTTCGTCGCACATTGTTAGCAGCGTCGAGGACTTTCGCAGTGTGTTTGCCCCGCGTCGCGGTGATCAACTGCTGCTGTGCTACGAGCCGTTGCCTGACACTGTTTCCCCGTCGGACCTCTCAGCCCTCGAGTCCGCCGCGGCCTCCGCCGCAGCGCAGCACGGCACCCGTGTAGAGCTTCACCTGTGGGACTGCAGCGGCGATGCCTTTGCCGCGGCACGAGCACAAATTGAAAAGTCACCGGGCGCTCTGCTGCTGCTCGTTGTGCACAACGGTACCGTCGCGGACACACTGCGCGGCGCTCTCGCGTCTCTCTGCGCCGACTTGCCGCGCGTGTGCGCACGACTCGCCTCACACGCGCAGCGCGCAGGGGCTGTGGCCGCACAAAAGGACACGACTCTCTCTGTGGACGTGGCGCAATGTTTTGAGTGCGGTCGTCGCCTTATGGCAAGTGGGCATGCGGGATACGCGGCAAAGTGTTTTGCGCGCGCAGTCGCCTCTCTCGATGCCGTTGCGCCCGACTGCGCTGGCGACGCTGACGTGGCGGGGAGTACCGCACTGTGCCTCGCGTGGGAGACCATGGCACACATGGCAGAAGGGCGCGGGACCAACGCAAAGGATGCAATGCAACGACTGCGTAAAGAGTTTGCCGCGCAGTGTGATGTGCCGCGCAGCGATGCGGCACAGGCGTGCGCGTTGCACCGAATGATAAGCGCTTTGCCGCGGCAGTGGGACGGCATGTCGTGCAGTCAACGTAAACTGCGCGAGGCACTTGAGGCAGACCCGCGGGACGATGACAGCCGGTGCGCGCTTGTTGTGACTCTGTTCTTCGCGGGGGACATGGAGCGGTGCCTCACAGAGGCAGTGAAACTGCGTGCGCTCGATGTGTCTTTTGGCGCCACAGCAATTGCGGCAGTGAGTGCGTTTCTCGGACCAGACGACTCGCTCGTCGCCCAGTTGAGTAATTGAAGAGATATACTCTTTTTCTGTTGTTATCCTTGTTGTTGTTCTTTGGTTTTCTCTATCTGTGTTTTTTTGCTGCTAGATGAAAGAGCGAGGTCGAGGTTTTTTTTTTTTTTTGTTGTTGTTGTTGATTTGCTACTCTTATATCTGCGCTCGCAATTTTTTTTTTTTGTATATTTGTGTTCTTTTTTTTTTTTTTAAGTACGTCAGAGTGCCATAAGAAGTAAGTTTTTTTTTTTCTTTTTTCTTAGCGCCCCACTTAACTCGTTGGTGGAAGTAAAAAAGAGAAAAGTTGTTTAAAAGAAAGGAAAAACAAGAAAAGTAATAATAAAGAACAAACTAACAAGACATATAACGTGTGAAAGGGACATTGACGAGCAGAGAAGGGGAGTGATACAAAAAAAAGGAAAAGTGATAACAGCAAAGAAAAAAAAAAAAAAAGAGTCTTGGGAACTAGCTTATCGTCATGAACCATGATGATGCGATGTGGAATATCATGGGGCAGGCCTTTTGCTCTTTCAAGGTGAAGACGCACGATGAGAAGACACGATTTTGTCGCAATCCGTACAATGTAACCGGTCTCTGCCAGCGCGGTGTCTGCCCATTGTCTAATGCCCAGTACGCAACAATCATTGAACATGAGGACGAGTTATACCTTTACATTAAGACAGCCGAGCGCGCTCACCTGCCGCGACGGCAGTGGGAGAAGGTGAGGCTTGACTCTAGCTTTCCACGAGCTCTCGAGCAGATCGACGAGGAACTGCAGTGGTGGGATCAGAAGCTTGTGAACAAGATCAAGGCGCGTCTGCTACGCCTCAAGCAGTACCTTATGCGACGGCGAAAGATGATGCTTGAGCCCAAGGTTGAATACGTATCGGTGAATAAGCGAGAGGAAGACAAACTTTTGCGTCGTGAAGAGAAGGCAGAAGCTGCAGCAAGGTTAGAACTCGAGATTGAGAATGAGCTGCTTGAACGTTTGCGGCAAGGCACATACGATAGTGTTATCAACTGCAGTCGCGAGGCCTTTGAGCGGTTACTGGATAAGGAGGAAGACCGCGCCGAGTTTGATGCCCTGGAGGATGAAGAGGACGAGGAATTCCCGGAGTTTGTAATGGACGAAGAGGACGAGGAGGAGGAGGAGGAAGACCATGCGAGGGCGACAACGAAGTCGAAACCACGTCGCCAGCGACTTATCATCGAGGAAGAGTTGGAACACGAGCCGGCGGCGAAGCGAATCGGCGCAGAAGACATGGACTGGTGAGCCTAACAGGCGAGTAACATGAGGTAAGAGAGAGGACGAGGAAAGGTGCTGTTGTGTCGGTGTGCATTGCGGGATTCCCTTATATCAAACATATGAAAGAAACATATTTATTTATCTATCTATGCATCTTTGTATGTAGCCAGCTAGAAGAACCTGTGTAAGCTCACATGTGCATACGCACTCGCTGAGAGGAAGGGAGAGAAGGCGAGAGATGGGTCTTGAGGCTGGAAGAGAGAGAAGGGTAAAACAAACAAACAAACAAAAAAAAGAAATGAAATAATGCGTTGGATGCCGATACACAGGCTTTTCGCCATTTTATGCCGTTTAAAATATGGTTGCCACTACTTTTTATTCTTATTTTACTAGAGGCACTTATTTCGTTAATTTACATATTCTCAGTATCTCCGTAGTCAGGTGTACTTTTTGTGCTTTTTTTAATTTATTATTACTATTTTTTTGTTTTGCCTTCCTCGCTGTTTCTCTTTCTCTTTTTTTTTTGTTTTCTCCCTTTGTATCCACATTTCATCATTCACCACGTGATGTAGTGTACTACTAGTGTTTATCTGAACATCTAGAAGCCATGCAAAAGAATTTTGGCGCCACGTCAGGCTTTGGCGGGACGGCGAGCGGGATGCGACCGAGTTCCAGTCTTCGCCCAGGCTCGCAGCTGCGGCCGGGATCCATGCGCGGCGCACAGGTGGTCGGAGTGGGCGGAAGTCTCCAGCAGCCAGTCGCTATCAGCGCACACGCGCCTGTGACACTTGAGGGCATGCGGGCTGCGACACGCTCTGGGACCGCTGGGCCTGGTCGGCAGGTTGGGGACCGCAGCTATTACATTGGTCTACTGCGCCCCAAGATCACGGAGCTGACGACGGAGATTGAACATCTCAATGAGCAGGAGGAGCTCATAACGAAAAACAGCTCTGTGCTTTTGCAGCTGCAGCATCGCCACAAAGCGTTAGCGGATGAGATTGTGAAACTAAAAGGCTCCCTCGCAGATATCAACCTCGCGGTAGAGAAGAGTACTTCACAGGACGCAAACAGTGTGAAGGAGCAGGCGACACAACTTACACAGCAAAATAACGAGCGACGCAAGCAGGTTGACCAACTTTTTCTTAACGTCAAAGAGGTGGAGGAACAGGCTAAGAAGGATATGCAAGCTATGGATGAAGAAGCACAGCAGTTGGAGCGACGTATCCTTTCGGAGAATCAGGATTATGGTCTTTACCGTTCCACCCGCGACGCAGCGTTCAATGTTTCAGATTCTGTGTTGAGCCGACAGCATGAAGTTCGCACGCTCACAGCAAAACAAGAGCTTCTCATGGCAAAGCTAGCTACAGACACGGACAAAAAGCGTGCTGCGGAGGTTCTTCGTGAGATACTCAGTAAGCGTCAACTAAAGGAGGAGCTTACGCAGCAGTGCGCGCTCTCGGTGGAAGAGGAACGACAACTGCTCATAAGAAAAGTCAAAACAGCGCGCGAGGACATAGAAATATTGGAACGACAGGTCAGCGAGACGCGTGATGCGTTTAGTGAGGCCCGTGGACGACTCTCTAACCTTGACGAAGAACTTAAGGGTTACAGCGGTGATAATGTAAAAGTTTTTCAGGAGCTGCAGGAAAAGGACCGAGAAATGCAGGCCTTTATGGAAACTTTTCCTGATCGCCAGCGTGAGGAAAGCGAAAAAATAGCTGCGGTTCAGAAAAATATTGCACTGTTGCTCGAACGTATATCACAGGGTCTTGAACTACAAAGGCAAATGCCGCGTGATGGGACTTCAAATGCTTTACACGAACTAGAAACTGAAGTGGACGCAAAACGCTCCCAGATCGAAAGTGACCAGTTGACACACCAGCGCCTCGAAAAGGAACTTCTCGATCGAAAAGCCGAACTGGACAAGGTCGAGAATTTGGACAGCAAAATCAAAGCTGAACTCCAAGCTCACGCACTTAAGATGGAAGAACAAACGCGAGAGATGGAGCTGTTCAGTGACATGGATGGGCTGAGAGAGGCTGTCGAAAAGCGTCGCGTGGCGCTAGCTGCGGAACGCAGCTTTCTGAACAAAATGCGGGACACATGCAAAACACAGGTCAACGCCCTCAGCGCGGCGAATGACTCCCTGCGCAGGAAACTAAACGAGGACAGTGCGTTCCGCGCGGCCTCTACGCTTGAAGGTCGACTTCGTCATTTACGGCAGTCGTGCTTTTCGCTCGAAGAATTTGTACGACTGAAGGGGAAAGAAAGTTACTACCTAGGTGTAAAGACAGAGTGCCTTCGCCTGGTTGACGATATCAACTTGTTGCTTATGGATCACGATAAGACACGTGCGCCAGTGCTTGTTCTTGGAAATCATTAGTGGAATATTTTTTACCAAGCCACGAAGAGCAAAAAAAAAAAAAGGGGTGTAATCTATGTAGGGTGGAGACAAAAGATATTACAAAAAAGAGAAAAGACGAAACAAGGGCTAGTAGAAGAATTGACCAGGTGATAAAATAGATACGTATTTATATAAATGCATGTCGTTGTTTCTATAAAATACGGAAAGAGCGATATATTGCGAAAGCGAGAAAGAGGTGCTGAGGAAACTGACAAGAACGAGTTCGATTTTTTTTTTTTTTTGCTCTTGTCTAGGTGTTTCCTAGTAAAGAATGAATGTAGTTTTTTTTTTTTTTTTTTGATGTTTGTTCTCTGTGTTTGTATCTGTTTATACCAGTCGATGAAAAGGGGTTGGGATGTAATATATAAATAAGATTCGCTGCGGGTGGGCTGCTTCGTTTTTTTTATTTTTTTTGCTTTTTTGCCCAAAAGGTCATGCAAAGTAAAATAATAAAAAAAAAATAAAAAAAAAATATATATTTGTAGGATATTTGCAATTACTATTACTTTGTTTATCTTTTTACCTAGGGTTGTTTTTACTGCTAAGAAAGATATATATAAAAAAAAAATGACCCCAGCGACCGAACGGTTCATGAAAGTGTACGCTGAGATTCAGAAGTTTCTACTTGAGGATCTGAATTCCAACTACGAAATGGATCCCGATCGCACGCGCTATCTCAAAGTTATGATGGACACCACGTGTCTTGGCGGAAAATACAATCGCGGGCTCACGGTTGTTGACGTTGCAGAGGCTATGTCTACGGCGGCCAACCACGATGAAGCCACGCGGGAGCGTGTCCTGCACGATGCGTGCGTTGCTGGTTGGATGATCGAGTTCTTACAGGCGCACTACCTTGTGGAGGACGACATCATGGACAACAGTAAAACACGTCGTGGAAAGCCCTGTTGGTATCGTTTTCCTGGTGTATCGATGCAGAAGGCTATTAATGACGGTCTTATTATTAAGGCCTGGGCGGTAGCTATGGCCACACATTTTCTAGGCGAACGGCCATTCTTACAGGAGTTGCTACGCAGCTTTCAATTCGTTAATTACACGACAGCCATCGGTCAACTCTACGATGTTACTTCCATGTGTGAGTCTAGTAAGCTCAACCCTGAGGTGGCAGAGGCATTCACAACGGACTACGCCGAATTTACGCTCGTAAATTACAAGCGCATCGTGAAATATAAGACAGCATTCTACACTTATTTGCTACCTCTCCAGATGGGCCTTCTTGTGAGTGAGACAAAATCGAACATTGATATGAACTTAACCAAACGCATATCACTCTTGATGGGGGAGTACTTCCAGGTGCAAGACGACGTGATGGACTGTTTTACTCCCCCCGAGCAGATGGGCAAAGTCGGCACCGACATTGAGGACACCAAGTGCTCGTGGCTCGCTGTTACTTTCTTGAGTGTTGCGAACCCAAAGCAAGTGGAAGAGTTCAAGGCAAATTACGGACATGATGATCCGCAAAAGGTGGCGATCATAAAGCGCCTTTACAATGAAACAAAGCTAAAGGAAGAATTTGCTAAGTACGAGGCTCAGGTTGCGACGGAATTGGATGATCTCATTAAGAAGATCACGTCAATTTCTGAGACATTTGGGAAATGCGTCTCAAACCTATGGGCGAAGACTTTTAAGAGACAAAAGTGATCCAAAGCAGGGATGTAGCATACAAAAAAATAGGTAAGAGGGAAGGACCGGCGTGATATTTAAAATTTTCATTAAGGTTTATGCTTCTTTGTTTTACCTCCTTATTGATTTTTCATTTAACTATTATATTTATTTATATTTATACCAATATATATATAAATATAGTAATTTACTCTTTATGACCTTTCTTGGAGCAGTAAATATTGTTTTGCGTGTGTCTCCTGCGCACTGCTTTACGGGTAGTAAACTACCTGAAGCAACCCAGCAACCAAACAGCGGGAGAATATGAGAGGAGCATTGCACTGCTCAAACAAGAAGGCATTTATTTTGCTTCTGAATTGGATGAAATATACTGTAAACAGGGTGTAGCGGATTTACGATCTAATGGGATAAACCGATGTAAGCAAGATGTGAAAGACTTCTTAAAAGCCTGGCTCACTACTGGGCACCGTTACAGCCGCTATGAGTATCATATAGGAATGCATTAAAAGTTGCGGCTAGGGCGTTATCAAATAGAAGCACACATGCCTTTACTTGCATCTGTTTACCAATCGCTTTTTTTATTTTTATTTTTAAAAGTGCCCGTGAAGGGAATGTCAACTCAGATAAGG
>JASANW010001212.1:0-21327 GCA_030849725.1 Trypanosoma boissoni
CTGCAGAGCAAATTCGGGTAAACAGTTGCGCGTGAGAGCGGAAACACGGTTTGAAAAAGATATGCAGCCTTTCCCTGTGAGGAAATAAGATCCTTATTTCGCCGTGGCTTGCAGCACTAGGGGCGCGGTCCAATTCTTTGCAGTGAGCCTTGGCCGCAAAAATTGCATCGTCGCGCTTATTTTCAAGCCATGCGACAGTGCCCCTAATTGTTGCGTCATTTTAGACATCTCGGTTTCCTCCTCCGATATCTTCGCCTCCATTTTGACCCCCAGCACTGCACTGCTTTCCCTTCGCCTCCGTCAACTCCTTCGCAAGGCCGGGCGCGCTGGATTCTCCCTTTCTCCATCGGCTAATTGAGGGGAAGGTGGTGGTGGTGGGGGGGGGGCACTGTTTCGGCCAGTGGCCTGAGCAAAGTGGCGGCGAGATGGGTTTGCAGGTGAGCGCTGGCGGAATGGCCCAACTTGTGCACAGTGCAGTGTGTCTTTGCTCGCGAGTATCATTGCCGCGACGGTCCGGCGTTGAAGAGGAGAAGACTTTGCTTGAAGTCCTCAAGCCTCTTCTCCAACGGGACCGCCGTGTCACGAGTTTTCGCGATATATATATATATATATATATATATATACATATTATACTTTGGAGGCGACCTGATGGACCGCTTTTCACAAAGGTATTCATTAAATGCATCAAACTGCCTCTGCATGGACTTTGCCGCGATCCCCTCTTACGAAATGGGTTTGTCCATGAAACTTTGAACAGGGGTGACACACAATTGCGTTAACATAGTCAGTTGGTAGTGGGAGTGTACACTTCTAGCTTTTGTTTTCTCTTTCTAACTTTTCCTCACCTATTCCATATTCTCCCAAAATCTTTCTAACAAATATTATTTTATATAGAGGGAGGAGGGGGACTATAATTACGAATTAAGCACAAAAAAAAAAAAAACGAAAAAAAAAAAAAGAATAGAGCATTAAAACCTTTTTTTTCACACTTAAATATTTTTTAAATGCTGGGTAAATAACCAGAAGAAACCATACATACTATCCATCCTTATATATATATATATATATATATATATATATATGTATAGGAAGCACTACGGCATGCAAATAAACGTGCTTATTATACTTGTGTGAGAAAGATCAATCGCCTCTTAATTACCACCTGCTCAACAAAATCTCAAAAAACAAACCAATAACAACAATAATAACAAAAAGAATGGAATATTAGAAATAACAGTGCTGCGATGTGAGTAAAATATACGGAGATGTGAAAAAGAGCAAGTACAAATCGGAAATAATGAAAACAAAGCGATTGCACCACCTCTACACATTGGCATACAAAACACCAAGCCTTGCGTGAATAGTAACTACGAGAAAAAATATGGTGAATCAAGCACCACATTCAAATCTAGGTCCCCGCGCTTTGGGGGATCTGGTAGTAAAATACCATGACGCTTGAGGTCCATAAAGTATGCCTCTTCCCACTGCTCTTTGAGTTCCCATAAAGGGTCGTACTTGCCATAGAGTGTCACAAACTGCTGACGTAGTACCTTGCTTAGGACAGGCAAGTCACATGCATACGTCCAGTAGCTGTCGTGTACGGCCATCATGGAAAGTCCCTGATTCTGCATCTCAATCGCTGTCATCGCTAGATGCGTCGCGTCAAGTGAGTGAATGAGATTTGGCGCAATGGCTGTCAATTGCTTGCGACTTGCTGGAGCGCAGGCATCCCCTGGCACGCGTGTGTACCCGTGTGGTGTGAAGAGAGGCATTTCTTTTCGCACGCGGTATGGTTGTCGCACAACAAGACCAAGGGGCGTGGTCCAACAGAAAGCAGTGCGCAACTCAGTCGGTTGGGCTTCCCAAATCATCTGCGTTACGTTTGTGATCCAGCGACGACAGTTTTGGGTTTCTCGGAATGTAACACCAAGAGATTCAAGAACCTTCTCACGCAAGTACGCCGACATCTCCTTCATGTCTGTCATCGTCCAAAGACCATGATTCTTATTTTGCTTCACCAGCTCATCTAGAATCTGCTCAGACATGCCGTAACCAGTTACACCATACACTTGTGTCATAATGGGTCGCTTAATGGTTTTTCGCTTGATATGGTCGTGATCTTGTCCTTTACCAGTGCCCAAGCAACGCTGTGCCACCGGGTGGTCGCGCTCCGCATCAACAGTAATAGACCGCATCATTTCCTTTAGAATACCTGTGTACGCATCCGCAGGTCGCTCACTCGGCACAAGATTCACTAACTGTGCACCAAAGGCATCTCGTCCAATTGCGGAATAGTGTTGAAGACCATTATAACTTCCATCAACCGCTACGGGGATTCGAGAAAGAAAGTTTTCTGCACCCTGTGAACATTTAAGTGCATCAGCTAGTTCTTTGCATGCCATAAGGCACTGCATAGGCTCAGAAGCTTCTTGCCACCACTTATCACCGTGAAGTGGGGACTCCGCGCTACGCACGACATCTTCAATATGCTCATTTACGTAGTGCACACGTTCATCAAAAGAAAGTTTGCTCATGCCCATCTTGTTGGCAAGGTGAACCTTTAACCAATACAAACCTATTTCACCAAGAGGCTTCGGCTCTGCATACTCAAGTAACGCACGGAATGGATCAGAGCCTGTGTGATTAAGTCGCCCAGGAAGTGGGTACATACGACCCCGAAAGTCCATACTATTTGGAAAATAAATATGAGAAAACTGAACCAATGACCGTGCCTGACGAAGAGCCTGCAAGTAGTGAATGCGATTACTACGTAACTCTGAGAGACTCTTCCAGTCTTCATCTTGCTGAAGATCGTACTCACGACGTTGCTGCATATTATACACCTTATCAGCATTCTTGTCATTATGTAGTTCCTCTTCGTTATCACCATCATTAGCACCAAAGTTCACCTCTCCACGACTCTTCGCACAGTAATGAAGAGGATAAAATGCTGGACGAATTTTTCCAAAACCATATCCCTCACGTATAATCGCCTCCTGCACATGTAGCATGTATTTGCTAATACGCCATGGAACCCGAGAAATGGCATCCAAAGCTTTCATCATCGGGGCTTGTGAAATAATCATTGCCTGATTTGTGGATCCCTTCACCGCCACAGAGGGAAGGACATTGTACACAGACTTTTCCTTTGTGTCGGATTGGTGAAGCCAAGAGTTGTACGAAAGTTGCGGTGGGAATGCCACACGCAACTCACGCAGCTGTGTCGCCTCCACCTCCGATAGTCCTAAAATACTAAACTCTTCTCGTCCTGTAACACTCTTGTATCGCTCCAGCACAGGTCGACCACCACCACCATTGGAAGCTCCAGAACGCATAGAAAGAAATATTAATTGAATGACCAAGAAGCCTACTGCTTTAGTAGATAAAGGGGTCACATTATACTCACTCTCAAAGTATTCAAGTGTCTTGACCATATTGATGCTGTATTTGGTGCGAATCGTTAGGCGGTCCTTGCCACGCAACTTCTTGTAGATTGTGTTAAAACGAAAATGAAATCGAAGATCTTCAGTGATCTTTACGAGCATATGAAAAAGTCCGCAGGCTCGTGTACAACGTGATGCTGTCGCACAAACTTCCCGAAGAATAACTGCCACGCGAGCGTTATGTAATGCACTTTGTTCACTGTCGTGAAAGGCACCCTGCATCTGTGAAAATACCGCGGGAAAGAACTCTGCCTTTACTACAGTCGTATCACCTGGTGCTTGCACATATGCAAAGAGTTTAGCCAACGCATGCGATGCTTTTTCCTCATCCTTAAAATGTGCCTCCATCGCCCGCTTTACTGACGTACGCATTGCAATAGGCACATCATTCGGAATAATAATATCTCCATACACTTTTTGCAGCACCGAGTGACATACCACCCCGCTAAGAATACAATCAAATATATATTTAGGTACATCCTCTAGTACAGGAATATCTGTACGTACAATTGTCTCCCAGTTGTTAAACATGCGAGCAAGATCATGTACCCACCCGGGTGCCCTCTCCAGTTCTACTGGTTGTGTGGTATCTCCAAAGGATTGAATAGATGTAAGCAGTACATCTGCGGTTTCAGAGCCCCAAGAAGTGCGCTTTCCGCTAAAGCTCTGACCTCGCCGATCCACCTCCGCAACAACGTCATCAAGAAGCGCCATAAGCCGCTGCAGTGTCACTTCATTACTTTCCTCCACGGCTGGTTGTACGAGTTCTAGCTGCTCCAACCGTTGAAGAACATTTGTGCGTGTCAAAAGATTTGCAGAAGTTGCGTACCGAACGTAAGCCACGAGAAACGAAACAAAAGGTGAGACAATTTCCACTACAGAGTTTTCGTCAACAAGTTGATCCACCTCCGCGCGGTAATTGCGAAACACACCCCCAACGGCCATTGTTGCTGTTCGTTGGTACTCCTGTTGAAAAGGACGAATAATTTTACGCATAGCTCGCGCCGCCTCTGAGGAGTTACGACGTACCATGAGAGATTTCTGTGTGTAACTCATTACTTCAAAACGGAGATGATTCTCGCATGCCATTTCGATATGTGAGGCCTCCAGTGATTTATTCGTCCATTGAGAGCGCACGCCACTCACACGGACTTCTTCATTGAAGATATCACCGAGAACTCGCTTTGTTATGACCAAGTCTTGACTTTCACCGTGAGCCTCGCGGTTAGCCAAGTCAATGAGATTCATAACAAGCTCTGATTTGCTTTTGCCAAAAACAGAACGCGTTCGGCCAAAGGACTTCAGTACATCCGTCTTGCAAGAAAAGAGATCATCACACAAAATATCGATGATAGCAAGAACACCTTCATTGGATGAGCTGCTCGCTGAAGACATAACCGCGGGAGAGCCAAAGCCTTCTTCATCATAATCCACAGTTGGTGTAAAGACATCGGGCATCGCATCTTCATAAGAAGGCGTGTCATTACTCAGTGCCGAATTTGAATTTGCAGAGTTATTTTCTTTGGAGGCCGTTGGGTGATGAGAGATGTCAAACTCTTCAGAGTGTGCATCGCCACTGACTTTGTGGGGTATAGGGACTCGAGTGTCGGCAGATGTTTTGGAATGTGATGAGGGCACACTTTTTGCGGAGGCCTTGGAGCCGTGACGAGAAGCCCAACGATGACTATCCCGCACTAACAGTGTAGTGACCAAGAGGCGGCGCATTTCTTTAAAAAAAAAAAATATATAAATATAAATATATACGTATATATATATATATATATATTTATATTTATATGTTTGTATGCAATGGCCTAAGTCCTACAATTTCAATTCTCCTGGAAAGTTGCCAAATAAAACACTATGCGTAGGATAGAAAGCCAAGGAAAACAACAGAAAGAAAAAAAAAAGTGTGAGAGAGAAAAAAAAGTAAAATAAAGAGAGAAATACAAGCAGAGTACATAAAAATATTGTATTCACTGCATTGCAATATATTAAGCACCACTTTCTTTTTTTTTTTTTTCTCCCCTTTTTTCTTCTTATTCTTTTTCCTAACACCGACGATAAAACTAAAAAAAAAAAAAAAACAAGAGAAGTGCCTGATCTAAAACACATTGTATAAGAAATTTTTTTTTTGTTTTTAAAAATGTCTATCTATAGGAATAAAGCAGCGTATCCAATGGTAGAGACGCACTGGTGACACTGTTTATGACATTGCAAACTCATGCAAGTTTATAAAGCCATACGCGTAGCACATCCATTTACGCCATAAAAATAAAAATAAAAGGAGACTGTGGCGCAAAAAAAAAAACAGAAAAAAAAAGCCTCATGCACTCGCAACTGCCAAAACCGTCACTTTCTTTATCCATATACCAATGGCAATTGGGAGATATCAGATGTAGTAGTTTTTCGGCTTTAGGAATCATTTATTGAAAATTATCAATGTTGGATTCTAGACGACCTCAGGCAACTTCTGCTGTTCACAACATTACTTGCATTAGTCTCGTTGTTCTGTAGGATTATCAATGACCCTGAAAAAAAGAAAAAAAAACCCTGTTGAATATCGTCTCTTAACTGAAATGGCGTTACAACTCTTACCAAACCAGAATTCCCACCTTCTCTACCTCGACTAACAGACCTAATGTAAGGTGAGGTTGGTAAGAGATTATTGATTAAAATCTGTGAGGTAGGGCAAACAAATGTCCTGACATATCTTGTAGTGTCCAATCCTTCCAAAAACAGTTTGCACAATAACATACATACATTCATCACTTTCGCCATGTGCATTTGTCCTCTTCGAAGGGCGTCCACTTCCATCGTAACGCATGTCGGAAGCACTGAGGCCACGCAAAGATCTGCAATGGGTAGGGCTTTCATACGATCAACCTCTCTATCATTTTCCAAAAAAAATAAATAAATAAATAAATAAATTCGGATAGCAACAGCCGGGGCGTAAGAATCACAGGTGTGCTGGAAATTTCATATAAAGTTTTGCGCCTGTCCGTGCGAGCATCAGATGCCCAACACGCCACACCCACAAGTCCACAATGGACAAAACAAGAGGCTGACAAGGTGGGAATTCCCTGTAGTTTGCGTAGAATAACATAATGATTGATAAATGGTCCACTTGACCCGGATGAGGGGTAATATGATGACCGGCGAGAAAGCGCTCGGTCGTTAGGGTTATGCGGCGAGAATCTCACGCACGGCTCCTGCGCAAAACTGCTCAAAGCTGCAGAGACTACGAAACGCAGGAGGAAGGGAGGGGTGATGGTGTTCATGATGCGCGTATCATTCTCTCTCCGCACTGTGTGGCTTGATCAGTGCTAATGAGAGGATCACCACTGCCGACGCTTACGACATTCCATTGGAGTTGGGCGCTTGTTGGTGTGATGTTTGCAATGCGGATTCCGTCGGCCAAATAAAATGAGCCGATCTGTGAGTTAAAACCCTCGGAGCGCACTCGTGTGTCACAGCGAAGTGCATCCAAGGACGGATTGGTAGCGCGAAGAATAATTTCAAGATAAACACTCACCAAATGACTTTCTGAAAGCTTTATTGCGTGGGAGAAGTAAACGCGATCAAAGTTCTTATGGGTTTTGTGGTCTTCTTCTATACACAATACTGCGCTTTCAACACTATTTGAATTATCTACGCTAAGACGCAGTAATGTACATAGTTTCACCGCACAGTAAAGATATATATATATATATATATATGCAAAGCTTAAAGAATGAGTCCCAAAAGAAAAAAAAATGTATAAAAGCGAGCAACTTCGCATAATTTGAAAGATTCCATAATAATAGAAAAAAAGGCACTGCCAGCCGTGGATAACTTGATGTGGGAAAAGTGAATAAGTGAGACAATGGGAGAAGTCCTCTGCCGTTCTTATTGCGACCTCTCTCCCTTTCGCTCGCACACACAATTATAAACACACACACACACACAAACTCGTTCTCTCTCTATCTCCCCCCCTTCTTCGCAAACAAAAAAAGGCAACCCACAAATAAACACACGAATAACTCTCCAAAGTTAACTCTTCCATATATATATATATATATAAATAAATAAATAAATTGCGAACAGCATCAATCCTTTCTCCGCGGAGGCGGGCGAGTAAGAAGCGCGGTGAGCTGCTGGTATCTTATCATTCCCTGTGCATCCGGCCGCGCCCCGTCAAGCAACATTGCTGCCTGCTCCTCCCCAAGCACACGGGACGCCGTCGCGCGCAGCTCACTTAGCTCAACCTTTCCCGTGTTGTCGCGGTCAAACTCGGCACATAGCTGCGAAAGCAACGCGTAAAGCTTTGCCCGCATGGCAATGCTCGTTGCCCCTGTGCAAAGCTCCGTGAAGGCCGCATTGTCACGCAGCGTCGGAAACGCCGCGCGCACGTCATCAAGATACACGAGCACAATCTCCTCGCTCTCCAGCCCTTCCGGCACACTCGCCTCGTCGACGCCGCCGAGCAGTGCGTGGACGAAGCGCAGCAGTGCACCGCGCCGCCTGAGAGTCTCCGGGTCGTCCCCGGCGACGACGAGGTCTGCGCTCTCAAAGACGCGAAAGAGGGCCTCGGGCAGCACCGCCTCGAGCACAACGAGAAGGCAGCGCGAGAGCTGCCGTTCGTGCGCAGCGACAGGGAGGCAGAGGGCGGCGTAGACAAGATCAAACTGCTCCGCCGGCGTCTTGCGAAAGTCGTGCAGTGTGGACTCGACGAGTTGCGCAATGAGATCCGCTTCACGCGCGGAAAGGGGTTTGCCATCGCCGTGGGAACAGGCACTGCAGAGCCGGAGCATGTCGAGACAGGCGTCGAGTAGCCGCTCATTGTGCAGGCTCGCGTTTCGGTGGGCCATCTGCATAATGCGCTCGTGCTGCACAGCAGTGGACTGCAAGGATGTGTCACTGCCGCCACTGCTCTTCGCGTCGCGGCTGGCGAAGGGATTCCAGAAGTGTCGCCGGGCACAGAGATGGACTGTGCCGGGAACAGTGCAAGCGGAGAGCGGGGCGGGAGTGGTGGAATGGCAAAAACTGCCAAAGGAGTTCCGCCGAAGGAGAGGTTTCAGTGAGGCCATTCTCCTCTTGATCGCGAGACTCGGCCTTTGGTACAGCAGAGCAGCAGAGGATGGTGCAATGAAGACAAAAAAAAGAAAAAGAAAAAAGAAAAGTAAGAAAAGAGAAAGAGCAACAGCAAAGAAGAGATGAATAGGGAAAGAAAAAAAAAAATGATCAATGCAGAATGAGAATGATAGTACCAAAACGCACGTAACATTGATAAGAAGAAAATAAGAAAAAAAAAAGCAGACAATAACAATCACTTATTTTCTCTTTCCCCCCCTTCTTAAAGCGATACAAATATACAAGACTGATAGCATAAAATACCAAGAACAATACAAAAAAGACGATGCAAGAACGTTTCTCGCTATAACTTTGGTATGTCACTAAGAATACTCTCTACCATGCTTCTACGAGCATGCACACGTTGCATTCGTCTGCGCCACACGGAATCATTCATTAAAGAAAACGTCTCAGCCTCATTGCCTTTATCCTTGTCCTGTGCGTCGCTATCATCCAGTCCCAAAATACGAACCCGTCCGCTGTTACTTGTCCCTCTTTCCTCCGGTGAGAGCACTTGAGATTCTTCCACGGCAATTGGCGTCACATCTGGTGGGCTTGCTTTCTTCACTTTTCCTTTTTGTTCCTGAACCTCACCATTCACAAAGTTTGACGCAAGAAAAGGATCCACCGGATGCGTCCACCCCGACTGCGCGCGTCCGTCCGTCTCTGGAAGTTCTTCTGCCTCACCCATAAGGGCCCAGAGCGCCGCGGCGTTATCAACATTGTTCATCACAAAACGTAAAAGGAGATCGGCAAGACGGCGAGGTTCCTTTGATGCGACCACACGAGAGATGCGTTGTTTCACAGTTTCTGCATTAATTGTCAGGCACTGCATTTGCTGCCGGTACGCCTCAATAATGGCACTCGGGTCGGCCGATTGCGATGTATCATCTGTATGCGATGGCCTTAGCTCTGAACTTTTCACAGTCTTCTCCCCCAGCGCCTCATCATCATCATCATCATCCTCTACTTCTTGTACTCGTACCGACCGATTTCCTTTCCGCCCTCGTGGCGACCGTATATTCAAAGTAGGCTTGCCATTCTCCTTGAGACTTAAATGCGTTTCTATGGCTTTTTTACATTCCCCCTTTTCTTCCCATTCTTGTTCTTGTTGTTGGTCGCCGGCAATGGGGAGAAAAGGATCGGGCGCCTTCGCTGGCGAAGAGCGCGGCGCAGCAGCTATCCTTTGCAATGCCTTGAGCCACACATCAATCAGTCGCTCCGGACTAAAATACACAGTAACTCTCGCATCTTCCTCCGTGCTCCACTCCGACGACCGCATCTGTGTGACTGGTGTGATGACAATAGCCACGCGCCCCGCTGAGTCTGCTTTGCGCAGGTCTGCGCGGCGGATATCCACTCCCCCGCAACACTTATCCCCGGGGCGATCCCCATCAAACATATACAGCACAGACCACGCAAGCACAAAGTGTCGGCGTACCCACCGCGGTCGCGCGAGGCACGTGTTGCGCCGCGAGAGCCACCAGCCTGTGCCCTCAATCACAACCGCGCCGCCCCAACTGCGCGCAAAGACAGAGAGCGGAGCCGCGCGAAGCCGCGCCGCCTCCAAGTGCTCCACTTCGTGCCTGTGCAATGGCACAGTTCGCCCGGGAGTGCGCTCGACGCCACGGGGGACCAGCGCACGCGCCTCAAGCGGGTCCATCGCGTCCGTAAGGCCGTGGGACATCAGTCAAACTACACGGATAAATAAATTTGGAAAAAAATAATAATAATGAAAAAGAATGCATATTGAAGCTTTCTTTAAAGAAGTATCTCTTTCTATGAGCTCAGTTCCAACATACACTTTTTACTGATGTGGCACACATAATTAATAACACGCAAAAATACACACACACACACACACAAATAAAAGTGTCTCTCTCTCTCTTTCCATACATATATATATATATACAGACATATTTTGAAAGTGGTAATAATTCACAATGTAGCGTAAAAAACAAAAAAAACCTAAAATACACAGAAGCCTCCTCAGGCGCTCACTGACTCATTTATTTAAGACAGACGCCGCGGCTCTCCAGGAGTCTCGCTCTCTCCGTAGCGCATCCATTTCCTCTTCCACGCGCGTCATCTCTGTTCGCAGTGCGCTCTCGATGGCATCGTCCTCAGCTTTTCGCCGCACTTCGCACGCAAAGAGCTCTACATCGCGCTCTTCTACCATGCGGCGCCACTGCGCCGCCTCTGCGCGGGCCGCACGTAGTGAAGAGACTTTCCGTTGCCCAACACCGCGCGTCAATCCTTCCAATGCTTCAATCTGCTGTCGCGCAGCACGCAAATCCTTTTCGCGCGCACTCAATTCGTGTCGCGTGCGCTCTAACTCTTGAGCGAGGAACAATTGATCTCTCTCTTCATGAGACCTTACGTCTCGTTCTTTTTTCTTCACCTTTTGTGCCTGGTGTTCCCCGGTGTCTTGGGGGCCCTCTTGCAGTCGCTCGCGTACACCTTTCCTTCGCCACTCCACAGACTCCGTCGGATCGCTTAACGCATTGTCGGAGACACAGTGAATAGACGCCGAGGCGGAAAACCCTTCATCCATCAAAGGCCCAAAAGATCCGTCGACCATGGCCACACTGGATACATCCATCTCCTTTCCAGAGCGCGCCTCGCTCCCTGCGCCTGCTGCGGGGGGCAGCACCCGCACCTGCTTCGCTGTGGCATCGTTAGGCGATCGCCTCACTCCACTCGCGTCTCCGTCCGCCGCGTGCGTGCCTGCCCCCTGCGCCTGTGCGGTGTTCGTGAGATCTGACTTTTCCACTGCGTTGGCGCGGCGCAGCTGCTCCTCCAGCTCCGTAAGCCGTTCCTGCTGAGCGGTGTGGAGTGCCATGAGCGCAGCATAACTATCCTGTGCCGCAACGCCTTCGCCCTTCTGAACGCGAGTGAGTTGCCTCTCAAGAGTGTCCACATCATCGCGCAAAGTTCGCTCCGTCTCGTGCGACTTGTCGAGTCGCCGCTGGAGAGCCGCCACTTCATCCTCGTGACGTTCGTGCGCCTCGCGCAGCGCGCGCAGCTCCGCGCGCATTTCATACTCGCGCGAGGCGCCACCAACGGCTTCATCGCGCAACTCGCGCACGCGCTGCTGCAGGGAATCGTTCTCCTGCTGTGCGGCCTGAAGCCGCGCGTCGGCAAAGCTGGCGGTGGCAATACTTCCATGCAGCCGCGCGAGTTCCGACCGCCACTGTCGCTCCGCCTCACCCGATGACTCGCGCTCACGATCAAGCGCCCGGCGGGTCTCGGAAAGCTCGCGACGAAGTTTGTCTGCCTCACTATTTGGCTCCATCGGCTGCACTGGCTTCTCCTTCGCCGGCTTCTCCTTCACTAGCCCATGTGGCGACTGGGTTTGGTGCATAGCGGAGGAAGCTGTGGTGGTCGACAGGGACCCGTCCTCAATGCGACGCAGTTGTGTGTGAAGATCCGAAATGACGGCGTCTGCCGCGGAGCAACGCTGCCGAGATTTGTCCAACTCACACGAAAGTGCCGCACATGTTGCGTTTACCGATTTATTGCCTTCCTTCTGTGTGGCAAACCGCTGGAGCTCCTTGATACGATCGTCCTTTGTGAGGAGTTCGGCCGCGGCGCGGTTGAGCTCCTCAGTTACCTTTTGCCGCTCGTCTCGAAGCGTCGTCAAATCTCTCCGAAGTCCATCAATAACTGTGTCCCGCATCGCAACATTTTGCCGCAATTCCAATACAATCTTCCTCGGGGAGGAGTTTTCGAGTTCACCAATCCCGATATCCGTCCCCTTCTCCATGCCCCTATATCCGTCAGACAAGGGAGCATGTAGATGTCTCTTTTTTAGCGTGCCAACAAAGCCCTGGAGCCGCGCAATCTCACTGGTGTGCTCCGCCGCCTCTTTCTGCAACCGCTGGATTTCCTCGTTGCGAAGTAAAAGTGTGCGCTGCGCATACTTACACGCCAAGCGCAGGTGTTGCAGCTCCTCGTGCCGTGACGCAAACCCAGAGGACTGCAGAGAATGATAACAGGCGAGTTGCGACTCCTGTGACTCGAGCGGCGGCTTCAATGCCGGGCTCGGTGGAGTCGTGCTGGCAGTGCACGGGCGATTCGTCCGACTGCCGCTATCGCCACTGTACGAGCGCCGTGAAGACTTGGAAAAAAAGTAAGACCGAGGAAGCTCCAACCGCTGCCGAAGCGAAAGCCGATTTCTACGAGAGTTCCAGGGAGGGGAGGAGGACGGGATTGTGGGGGAGTCCGGCTGCTGTCCTTTGAGAGCACTAGGCAGTGCTGTAGAGTTGGGGACAGTCTCGTCCAATTCTATTGTTGTAACATGGTGTACATCATTTTCCGACACAGCATGTTTCGGCATACAAATACAATGATGCGATCAACCTGTATTATTAATAACCCTTTGTTGCTTGCGTTCGTACTCTCTATAATGCTCTATTGAACCCGATGTCCGGTGGATATAAATATTTATTTAAAATTGATTAAATATTTCTGAATAAAGGAGAAACGCAGTAACGCCGAAATGCTAACTAATGTAAAGAAAAAAAATCAATGAATAAGAAAAACAACACAAATTAAAGTAGTAAAGTACACAACACACACACAGGGAGAAAAATCGGGAGAAACGCACACCCAGAAAGTATAAGAAGACGAAAATTTACGCGCACTAGTAATATTTTAAGAAAGACAGCAGTTCCCCTAAATGCACACACAAAAAAGTACGTTTTAACAACATATCCACCCCCTAAACACTATTCCATAACACTGAGGTGTCTCATAGTAATTGCTGTAGTGGAGTTCATGTATACCACTTGTCACTCCCCCCATTGAAGTAGCTGAAAATTAGTGGTGAGTAACTTAAAAAGGAAAAAGAAAGCAAACAAGCAAGCAAACAACAATAATAAAAAAACAACAACATTAATGAAGTACAGATATAGCATATCCACACTTTACGCTCTTGGAAATAGGAGCTTCAAGCCTGCCTTTCTCAGAGGGGAGCGTCTATTACCTTTCATGTGTTCACGCTTCAACACAACAAATTTCATGCAATTACACTATTCTCAGACAGAGCAGGTGTTTCGTCGCCATTTACTACAGATTTATCCGAGGGCATATCAGGGAAAACACCAACGGACTCCATTAGTTGACGCTTAGAGATCATATCTTTTTGATCCTCCATGCGTTGGAGAAAAACGTTGACGTCGCGACGAAACTGCACCATGTAGCTCCACAGCACAGTCTCATCTGTGGACCCATCCTCACCATAGTCTTCCAGCATAGCTGCTATACTGTCCTTACTTCTTCGTAGACGCAAGGCAATTTCTGAGACAACCTGGATATACTTCTCTGTGTGGGACTCCATGAGTTTTGGAAACTCATCGGCGGAACCACCAGGTAGGACATCCCCAGGCTGTTTCGATGATTCAACGACACGACGCATCTTTTGTAGAGTGAGGTTGAGCTGCATGACAGTCTGGCTCACGTCTTGCACGGTGGTGCCAATAACACTTTCAAGGCATTCAAGGTCTTTTACAAAATCAAGCATGTCAGGTGCTTTATCCAAGAGTAAAACAATTAAAACCTCTAGCATCGTAGTCTTGCCATCTACGCTCTTTACAAAGTTCATCTGATTTAGGCTCTCGAGACGAAATCCAACAGCGCCGGCGTGAACTGTATTGCGGTTCATAAAATTCCCAAGGGCAAGAATCGTACGCAAAACAAAGGAAATACGCGAGCTTTTATCGGTTAAACATTCTATGGCCTGTTCGATGCGATTCAAACATTCCTCAACAAACGTGACAAGCTCCGCAGTCTCAGTGAGAGAAATCAACAATTTAATGCGCTCATGAACATCCTTTACTGTGCTACACAGTTCATGTATGTAAGACTCCACTTCTGACCACAAGAAGACTTCAGCAGCTTTTTCTTCACTGAGTTTTGCAAACTCTTGCTGCGTGGGCAATATTCCCATCATTGAGGTAAGCTTTTCAACCGTCAATACTTCCTCATCACAAGTAATGAGCGCCCGGCAAACATCACCTACTGGTAACTTGATATTTTTGAGTGCAATCCCGATATTTTGGAGCCTCTGGGGAGTAAATGCCGTGCTCTTTTTGTTGTATTTGACCTTCAACTCCGATGGCTCCTTAGAAACTGGTGAAGCTAATGCCGATGGCAACTTTTTACGCACAGCAAACATAGCATAGAGAAATGATTCGTCTATAACATCATCAGGGACTTGGTTATCTTGGCAAGCCCAAATACCAGATGCCCGTTGACTTTTCTTCCAGAAAAATGTTTTCATTTTAGGCACATTGGCTACTGGCGCCGGAGAATCCCCCACTATTAAACTACTAGCAGATGGGGGGAGTGGTGGCAAACCAGGGGCCCCACTGGCAAGCTGAGGTTGTGTTGCTTCTTTTCCTCCCGGCGGCGGAGGTGGCGGTGGGGGAATTCCACCCTTTCCGCCCGGCGGCGGTGGTGGCGGAGGAATTCCACCCTTTCCTCCTGGCGGTGGTGGTGGCGGTGGGGGAATTCCACCCTTTCCTCCCGGCGGTGGTGGTGGTGGGGGAATTCCACCCTTTTCTCCCGGTGGTGGTGGTGGTGGTGGTGGGGGAATTCCACCCTTTCCTCCCGTCGGTGGTGGTGGTGGGGGAATTCCACCCTTTTCTCCCGGTGGTGGTGGTGGCGGAGGAATTCCACCCTTTCCTCCCGGTGGTGGTGGTGGCGGAGGAATTCCACCCTTTCCTCCCGGTGGTGGTGGCGGAGGAATTCCACCCTTTCCTCCCAGCGGTGGTGGTGGCGGTGGGGGAATTCCACCCTTTCCTCCCGGCGGTGGTGGTGGCGGAGGAATTCCACCCTTTCCTCCCGGCGGTGGTGGTGGCGGAGGAATTCCACCCTTTCCTCCCGGCGGTGGTGGTGGTGGGAGGGCGGCTGGGGGACTCACTCCCACAGTAAAGGGTCGGGCTGGAGAGGGCGATGTGTCACGCCCGGTGCTCTGTGGGGGCTCAAAATTGACTTCATCGACCACCTCCTCAAAGTCATGGTAACACCTATTATCTTCGTCAATCATCTCGAGCACAATGTCGTTCACCTCGTATTGTGGGGACGGTCGGTAATGAAAAGGACGAGTGTTCCCCCCAAACGTGTGCGCGCCGTGGCGTTCGACACCTCCATCGGCACGATAGTAAACTCCACAGTTGTCGGCATCCTCATATTGATGCCATAAAGAGCCTGGGCGATCTAAACCCCCTTTGCTAGAGATGACGGAATCAGCGGGTAAAGCATTATGACTGTTTAAAACTGAAGGGCCATATAAATATTTTTCACGGTATGGTGTCTGGTTAATACGAGACTCTAGTAAATTGATGATCGCTGTGTCTGCCCCATTGGAAGCCATCGTTTGGTAGTGCACCTGGATGTAAAAATCGTCGGGCAACTGATTCTGCGCCGCGAGGTCCATATCACGCATGACTATGCGAAATGGCTGCTGTCCAATAAAAATCGTGCTAAAAGCATACCGCATGAGTGTCGTCTTCTTGGGTAATTCTGGTGGACGACCTGGCGGTGGTGATGGTGGGAGTTCATAAAGAAGGAGTTCAATAGAGAAGTCGCCAAAAAGGCTCAATCGCATGTCTATAAAGCATTCGCTTAGATCCATCTCGCTATAGTTCCAATCTTTTGGATCACTAAAGAGCATACACTTATTCTCACTTTGTATACTCAAACCTAAATTCATCATTCTAGCTGACTTCAAATTGTTAAGTGTAATTCGTGAGACCCACAGACGTCGTTTATTGGGGATGGCGGGACTTTCGAAGAGTAACCGAAAGTAATTCACGTACAATGCCTGTGAAGGAATGTAGCAGTTACTCACGGTAAGACCAAGCTGTCCCTCGACATAACTCAGTAAATATGTACCACTAGCGCCTCTCACCACATCGTCACCACAGAAGAGAAGAAAGCACGTGGTGATCATCACTGCATAGTTTATATAAGGAATGTTTGCTGTTTCTTCAAGGAAGGTAAGAATTACACGGTTTTCTTTCCCACTATCAATCCAACGCTTAATGACGAAGCACACGTCCATAATAAAGGCAAAGTCCTCTAAATTTTGTCCAGAATAGTCAATCACTTGGCCATTTCTACAAGCATCAGCCAGATCCATCGACAAAGGGGAAAAATTGAGCAGCATGTACCGATCACTGTGCTTTTCATCCAAAAGATGACAATTTTGCTTGATACTACTTACTGTTCGCTGACCAAGCACAAGTCCTCTATTTTTCCTTTTGTCGATAGTGCTGCTTCCACAGGGAACCTGCCATACGTAAACGGGGTGATCAAAGAGTTGTTTCATAGAAGTGTCACCTCCCAATAAAGTGGTCTTTAACGTGCTGAAAAAATTCATTTTGGCAATACTTTATGACACTTCAATCTTATTCTCTTTTCTTAAAAGCAATGTGTAGGTATGTGTACCTAATTAACAAAAAAATTTAAAGGAAAATGCGCACCTTATGACAAGAACGCTATTTTTTTCTCTTTTAAAAAACAAAAATGCGCCTCGGCACACCCACACACACACGGACAAAAAAAAAACAACAACAGTATTATCTGATTTGTTTTCCCCCTTTAATTAATGAGTAATCATTAAACACAAAAAAGAGAGACAAAAGCGAAACATGAACAAAAAACAGCACCTTATTAAATACTTAAAATTGTTTACTGATGAAAATATACAAGTAAAACAAACAAACAAAAAAAACTTGTTTAAGTGCATACAACGGAAATCAATTCAATATATATGTATTTTATCGACCCTGTTAAGGATACCTCATACCTCACTCTTATATGTTTGTTCGTCTCCTAGAAGGTAACATCGACTTTGACTTTGCTATCAAAGACGGTTTTTGTTGCACTGGCACCCTCCCTGTCGTCGCTGTTGTTGAGATAGGAGGTATCTCGGAAGATGTCTCCTCGCGTCTATCTGGGATAAAAGGTTTTTCCCCTTTAACGCAAAATACGCCGCGTGATGCTTTAGCAAGCCACTTGGCCTCCACTGCCGTAACCATGACGAGATACTCTTTCGTAGTAAGGAGAAGGTCGTTGTAAACCACATAGGGCGGCATCTCTGCACGAGAGCAGACTGCTGAAGACGGGTGCAGAAAGCACGTGACCCCTGCATTTAGCATCGGACGATATTCACTCCAATTCGTTCCGGACCGACGCGCCGATTGCAGACAAAACCCTTCCGCAACACATAGCCTCACACGTTCAAGTCCTTTTGGCCCACATGACTCAACAGGCAACCGCAGCTGCCGCATGCGCTCTAACAGCTCTTCCTGCACCTCACAGGCCCGGATGAGTGTTGGGGCATGCAGAAAATGATCTTTCGCCCACTTCCTGGACTTCCCGTTCTCAATAAAGTGCGTCAGAACGTTAAGCAGTGTAAGGTGATCCGAGTCATGCACATAAAACCGACCATGGTGCTGCCGTGCCACCTCCTCCCGATCCTTTGGGAGCTCAAAGAGCCCCTTTGGGTCGGCAGATATCATTGAGGCAATGCGCAGGGCCTCCACGGAGCAGCCATGCGCGGCGCTCGACACAAGCATTTTTGCAAGAGGCGGGGCAATCGGAAACTCCAGGGCGCGGCGCCCGTCATCTGTGATGGCCCCATCGCTATCGAGAAGCCCAAGAACCCAAAGTTGCCACATGCTGCGCTTTATATTCGCTGGGGGCGGTGGGTCCATAAAATCAAATTCTGCAAGTCGAGAGATACCAATGCTCTTAAGCAAAAGTATGATGCTGTCAATACTGCTCCGTTGAATCTCGGGCACGCTACTCGCGAGCATCTCGTGCTGCATCTGCGCCTCTGTATAGAGGCGAAAGCAGAGGCCTTCCGTTGTACGACCAGCGCGACCTTTTCTCTGATCCGCCTGTGCGCGCGAGACAGGGTAACGCTGCAGTGTGTTCATTCCCAACATTGGTCGAAACACATTCGTCTTCATAAAACCACAATCAACCACATAACGAATACCGTCGATCGTAAGTGAGGTCTCTGCAACGTTTGTTGCCACAACACACTTGCGCATGCCAGGGGGAGCTTCGTCAAGAACCCCAGCCGCCGCGTTGGCCGCCTCTGAAAGACATGGCATTACCAATAGTGTCTCGAGCAAGGCCGCATCCGCCTCGCGTAGCCGGCGACGAATTAAATCACACACACCGTACACATCGTCGCGGCCAGTCATGAAAACAAGGATGTCGTGCTTCCCATCAAGTGGCATCTGCGTGTGGAGCTGACAAACACGAAAAACAGCCTCTGCGACGTAGTCATCTACAGGCTGCTTTGTATAATGCAGATCCACATTGTATGTCTGTCCAGGTATTTCGTAGCACGGTGCGTTACCAAAGAAACGCGAGAATTTGTGAATGTCCATCGTAGCGGATGTGACAATAAGTTTCAGATTCGCGCGACGGCGGACAGCGGCTTTCAATACTCCGAGCAGTATATCTGTGTTCACCGATCGCTCGTGCGCCTCGTCGAGAACAATAACACTGTATCGGCTCACGTCTGGGTCCCGCACCATCTCACGCAAAAGAACACCATCGGTCATAAACTTCAGCCGCGTATATTCGGTTGTGCAGTCGTCGAGATGAATGGCGTACCCGACAAGAGCACCAAGAGCAACGCCCATTTCTTCACTCACACGTTGTGCAACACCAATGGCCGCAAGTCGCCGCGGCTGCGTGCAGCCAATGATACCCCCATCATTCGCAAAGCCACGCGCGTGGAGGTACTGCAGCAGCTGCGTCGTCTTACCGCTACCCGTTTCGCCCACCACAACTGTCACGGCATTCTCGCCAATGCAGCGAAGGAGTTCCTCGCGGCAACGATATATCGGCAAACGCTCCCGGGCCGCCCGTATCGCCGCGCGTCGAGCCGCGACCGCTTCATTTTCTTCCGGCATCGCATCAAGCACTGCCTGGGCGTCACGAATCCGTTCCACACGCTCGCGGCGCCTGCGCTCTTTTTCATCCAACTGCTGCCGTTGTTGCTGTTTTTTCTGCTCCGAGTCATTAGCGGTCGCTGTGCCCTCCGCGGTGGCCAACGGCCCCGGGGCAAGCCGATCCGTCTCGCGACGAATCTTCCGTCGCAGCATCTCCACCTCTTCATCGTTGCCCATATCATCTCCTTCCGGCTCGGCAAGGACAGCATGCCCCGCGCTGTCTTTCCGCAGGAGCCGCTCGAGGTCCGAGTTGCTCGTGTCCACCGCGGCACGCGTGGCGTTCTCTGTCTCTTGCTGCCGCCGCAAAGCCACGAGCGCGGCGCTCCCGCGATTGGCACTCTGCGCGAGCCGACACGCGGCACTCGCGACGGGAACAATAATCTCTCCCCCCGCCTTTCCAGCACTGAGAAACGCAAGGGCATCCTCCCCCACCTGCTTCTCGTCCCCCTCGGCCCCTTCGGCAGGGCCGGACTCGGCGGGAAAGTCGTGGCCAAGGCGGAAGAAGCGCGGCTGGTGATGGGCAAGAACAAACAGCTCGGCACCGGCGGTGGAGGCGGCGGAGAAGTTGCCCGCGGCACTGTCTTTGCCCTCGCGCGTGCCGCGGAACTGCTGGCGCAATCGTTGCAAGTAGTCCTCCTGCAGGTAGAAAGACCCGCCGTAGGCAGTCTCTGCGTCATCGCTTCCAATGACGTGGGATTCGGTCGTGTCGCCCATCAGTATGGCGTCGTCCTGCAGTGCGGCGGCACCAACAGACGGCATCGTATCGCGCGGCCTTCGTCGGCTATCCATTCAATCAAAGGAAGAATCGAGCAAAGAGAAGACACCACCTGGTATACTCGTTTATTCACTCAATGATATGTGCATATACATATATATATATACATATATACATGCAAATAATGGGAAAAAAATGTGTAAAAAACAAAAACAAAGGGAGTACAAAAAAAAAATAAGAGATACCTTCACGGCGCAAAAAATAACAACATAAAACTTTCGACATGGGAAACAGAAAAACATATTTTTCTGCATAGATTTTTACAAAGGAAAATAAAGAAAAACCAAGAAAAAACAATGATTGTGTAATGCGTCAATTACTTATTCGCGTTCCATCCAGTCTCTGTTATCATTTTCCTTTTATTTTCATTTATCTTCAATTTTATGGTATAGGAAAAGCTGTCGTATAATCGTTTCCAGTTACTTCGTGAGTACGGCAGATGGTTGAATCAGGAAAAAAAAAAGCAGATTGTTAATCCAAGAACACCGAAAATGCACATCACCCTCATACAAAAAAAAAAAAAAAAACAAAGAAAAACTTAAACACATCAAGTGGGAAAAAACTGCATAAAGAATGAAAGGGCCAAATAAATCAAAATGTTAAAAGAAAAAATATATTAAAAAAACATAAATATAAAAAATTACCTTTTACTGTCACCCTAGTTGTTTTTTTTAAATATGTATGACAAGAATATATATATATATATAAGGAAACGCCTTAAGGCACATTAAGAAAACAATTTATGCATCGGAAAACCTTTAGGATTCTTCTGAGAGACCTCCTGATCAGTATTCAATACATAGGTTTCTACTCCATAAATGTGTGTGTTCGTGTGTTTGTGCAGGAAAATTAGCTGCCAAGATCATCACAGTTGTCTTCTTGCTACCCATTCGATACGGAAAACGAAACCCACTAAAATGGATCAGTACGCCAAGGAATGCGGCAACAGATGCAGTCATGTCGACTTGATGCGCCATCAAAAAACTCAGCGTAGAGAAACGTGTCGGTCTCCTGG
>JASANW010001213.1:0-22016 GCA_030849725.1 Trypanosoma boissoni
AACGCCGCCGATTCTAGTTTTGTCTTCACTGGTTTTGTATTTCATCGAGGAGAATTCAAGCTCCTTAAGGACAGGTTGTCTTTGGTGACTGGGCTGTCAGTCGTTGATATGCCGCGCACAAGAAGAGCACGCGCAGCCTTGCATAAAAAAAAAAAGAAAAATTAATACCTCATCTCGACGCTATTATAATTCGATAAGAATTACCAGACATTGAAACATCACGATCTCCGCCGCCATATTGCTGTTGTGGTTATTTCCCCCAGACTCCGTCAATGTCCAGCCAGAGGGGCTGTAACATTCACCCCACGTCACGCTAGTCGAGAGGGGAAGGGGGTGAAAAGTTGAAATGAGGAGATAATCATTCCGTCCTTTTCCGCAGAGCATAAGCCGGTAGTTCGGCAATGCCGGGTAATACGAGGGAAATAAAGAGTCTTCCTCAGAAGGAACATTGTGGACACATGGTACACTTTCTAGCTAGTGATACTGGGCAATGCAGTATATCGGATAACCATAACTGCGGCAAGTTATCTCTTCAAAATATGAATCCAACCATATTCCTCGTATCCACCTCCACACCAGTCTCTTTCTTTGGCCCGTGCCGGCCAGCCGGTCAGAGAGTCGGCTGTGGGCGCTTCCCAAGACATGATTTATCTGAACTCCTTCACCTGCGCGCTCATTTGCGTGTCCGCTGGGGCCGATATTCGCTCTTGCCGGTAAAAGCTTGGTTCCTACACTATACGGATATTACAGAACCGCAACTTAAAGTTTCACCCTTCAGTTCCTATGGTTCGGGAGACCTCGTTATATCATCAGTATACATACACACACCAGCCCTTACCAAATCCTCCTATTGGAAGGTGGCGAGACAGCCTCCGAGACATTGCTTTGCGGTCATGAGTATCACGAAGTTATTCAAATTAAAGAAAACTTCTTGGAGGTAAAAAGAACACAAGTTCCGTGCGCAATCTCTGCTCATCAAATTGTGCTAAAAATTGGGAGAGCCCTGATGCACCACACACCAGTTATCTTTAGTAATGGTCCCCTTCTGCTGCCAGGAAAGAAGACGTCCAGCAATGTAAGGTAAACCTCTCACAACTTCTCTGCAGCTATAGTATACAAGCCCACAAGGAGAACCGCTTTACGAGTGCACTTCCTGTCCTTCGCTGTTAATGTTTAACTCAATACTTGCATTCTCCAAATTTGAGTAACAATATTTCCTCAGCGATAATGTAGCGGCCTTGCTCTCATCCTCATGGAGGAATGGCGTAGACTCCCATCTTGAGTATGGAACACTGCGAAGTTTGGGTTGTAGTGTGTAATCCGGGCTCGTACATGCATATGGCCGCGGCAAATCATCTCTCGCTATTCCCTCCCACTTTTATAAAGTCATTCCTTTTGTGTTAAAGAATGGTACGTTTATATTTTTATGCTTCTCGACTTTTGGTTCAGTTGGCTAAATCTCTATTCGCCCATTACTTAGTGCCCTACTTGCCGGATAAACTCGTGGTGATTACTTGCCCATATACTGAAAGAGAAATAGAGCTAAAAAGATATAAAGAGATGTTTCTGCGGTTTCTCAACTACACACTTATTTATATATATATATATATATATATATATGCATATATATAAACATATACATTGGATTACAAAAAACGGAACACGCTCAAAGTTGTCAGTATGTCAAATGTAAGGTCACAATAATATACCTCTTCCTTTGTATCTCTACGTCCGTACAGGAAGAAAAGCGGTAAAGAAAGTAGCAAAACAAAAAACGCACTTTTATTTCCCCAGCACGCAGATATGAATAAAAGTGTTGGGGAGAAGAGATTGTCATCACTAGGATGGTAAAATACGGATTTGCTTTTTGGAAAGAATACATGTCTGCTAACTAGCGCTCACAAGATTCGGGTGGCCCAAGCATCATCACGTATGTGTTTGTGCGCAGATTAAGGCAGCACTGAAGAACGGGATCGAAAACAAATTGGCCGTTATTCCGATTCTCCTTGGACTCCGGCATTTGGAAGTGGTCTGTTGGTGTACCCCCCACGTAAAGGGTTGACTGCGCGTCTTCGTCATCGCCGCGCGAGCTTTTAACGTGAATAAACTTCTCTGTCTTCCCTTCCTTGTGTGAAATGGGGCGGCGGTAATCGCTAACGCTGCTCGCCGCTTCTTCGGTTTGTCGCACAGTGCTCGTCTCGCTTGGCAGCGGCATAGTCTGACCCACCAAATTGCTTAATCGCCCGCGGCGGAGCGCAGCTCGTGAGGCTACGGCAGAGTGTGAACTCGAACACCGCGTCGCGTCGTCCTCTGCGCGCGTAGCGCCGGCATTGTAGGAGCTCTCGGACGCGCGCGTGGAGCTCAACGGTGGTGCGCTCGCCCCGTCAAGAAGTTCAGGGTCGAGACAAAGACAATCAATTGGATGCGACGGCGCTACAGGCGGCTTCGATAATGCCACATCGGGCGGCATCACAACAGCTGGAGGCGGTGACGCGCATGCAGACATGCAGATATTCACTGTAAAGCCTTCATCCTCGTCATTGTCTTTCCCCGTATCGCTGTGGTCCCCTTTGCCCGTATTGCTGTGGTCCCCTTTGCCAGTATCGCTGTGGCTGGCAAGAGATCGAAGCTCAGCGCGGCCGCTGGCACAGGGCATTCGGCTGTCTGAAGAGTCCTGGAGTCCAGCGGAGACACTGGATCCCCAGCTATCACCAGTGCCTCTCTGTGCGGCGCGCGGTGAAATGGTAGAAGAGTGGGCTCCGCCAGAATTACTGCGTACAGCCAAATTATGGACTTTGTTGCAGTTTCGATGAATTGGGGTTCCGGCAAATTGGTCACTTTTCTCGTCAGCCTTGTCGTCGTTCCCAACAACAATCTGAATGCGTCGCATACGTTCCCGCATCACCTCGAGAGCACGAGTGTAATCTGACGGCGACTCCGTTTTCACATTTGGTAATACTGCATTGAGTATAACAGCATTTGGTATGACTACATTCGGCACAATTCCAGCTGGTAGTACCGCATTTGGTACCATTCCATTAGGCGAAAGGGGTTTTGGTAATTCATACGACACAGGCGTACTTATTGGCCGTTCGACCTGCCCTCCTTGTGACAGCACGTTCTGCGAGGCCATACGCGGGGATTTCACGGGTGCCGCTAAAGACTCATGCTGTAAAACTGCTGCGTCCTCCAATGACATATCCGCCGACATTTTTGCAGATGAATCTACCGCCGCGCCCACCACCTCGGTCGCGAGTTCTGGGCGCTGAAAGAGAAACGCCTCGTTACCCGTGCATATGACCCACAAGGAGACGGGCACACTGGGCGGGAGCACAAACGCAAGCGGCCATTCCTCTGCCACAGTGGGCAGCTGCGGCATTCCCATTACGCGGCGCACGTAACAAACGGCACTACAGCTTAGTGTGAGCTGCAGTAGTCGCCGCGACTCCGCCCCACCGTCGCTGCACAGAACCGCGTGTAGCCGTGGTACGTCAAAAATGAAATTTGTCCACTGTCCTGGGGTAGCGCATCGGAGCGGAACCTTCACGTGCTGTGCGCACTGTTGTGTGCGCGCACAGTTGGTGCTGAAGAGCAACCGCCGTCGACCCCGCCGGTCCTGTAGTGTGAACTCTACCGTGAAGGTGAAAGTGCCTCGCGGCGGCTGCTCGCAGCAGAGCTGCAGCGCAACAAGACGTTGAGACGCCGCAGAAACGCTGCCGCCTGGTCGCGCGGAAGAAGAAGGCACGCGCAAAAACGAAACGCGCGCTCCTGGATTCATTTGGAGAAGCTGCGACTTGGTGCTCTTGTCGTAGCAGCGCGATACGGTGCCAGCCTCAACCTGCAGTCCGGCCAACGGCTTTGATCCCTGCGGACTGTAGAGAACGTACGAAGGCACCGCCCCGTCCATTCCGGATGTGCCTCAGTCTCACAGTCCTTGCGGGCACACGCTATGAAAGCTACACAGCAAGAAATAAGCAAAAACAGACAGGTCTGCGGAGGGGGGGGGGGTAAGGGAGCCATCCCATAGAAAAATGAGGTGTATAAATAACAGGGGGGGGGGGGTGTACTTAAAAGCATAAACAATAACAACAACCAAAATATCTTAAAAAGTATTAAAAAAAAAAAAAAACATAAACACTCTTATGTATTAAAAGAGCGGCTCTGTGTAGAAAGGGGGAAGGGAGTAACAAGAGAGGAAAGCAAAGGAAACATCTCAATCACCTTTTTCCTTTTCTTTTTAATGTGAAGATTAATCATCGTTAAAAAAAGTCACCAATGTACAAAATCGAAATACACTGATCAAGAAAACAAGTGTGGATATGCGTCAGTAAGCTCTTGTATAATTAGTTGAGTTGTGCGCATGCGAACTCTCACATGGGCTTGGAGACCCTGCGCGCCACACACCTGCGAAGGAGGCACTGGTGATATCATGCACTCTTGTGCTGCAGCAACAGCAACAGCAGGAGGAATTTCGCACTCGAAACCATCCTTACTGTTTACAATCTGATCCGCCGACTCCTCGCTCTTATCACCAGCTTGCACAGGCTCCATGCAGTCCACATAGGGCAAGAGGTGCAGAAGCATAGTCTCCTCAACCTGAACGGCAAAGTTCCCAACGTTCAGCTCTGTCCCTGCCGCCCATTCGGCGCCTTTCCCGGCGGTCTCCATTAAGACAAAAATGGGATTGGGCCTAAGACCCGTCCCTGTCACAACACAGACACTGCGCCGCGTCTCTGCGTCAATCAGCACCGTTCGGTCAAATTCAACGTACATCGTCCCCTCCAAGCAACGCCGCTTGCCGCGAGTTGGAGTGTACAGCACCTTGAACACCGATGACCGCCCCGCTAGCCCTGATTGCATTATGAGCTTTTGTTTGTTTAGTTGTTGTTTTTTTTTTTCCAAGAAAGCAAGTGAAAAACTTCACCCAAAAAACAATGAGACACTACCCTAGGGTGTCTTGAGCTTTCGCACCTGGAGTGAGACCAAAATAAAGCAGAGAAAGCTTAAACAAGAGTGCAGTTAAGCACAACTATGCGCAATTCACGGGGTAAGGACACATTACGCACTTCAAATTGAAATCTCCACTTTTCTTTCTTGTTCAATTTTCTTCTCTTCAGAGTCTCCTGCAAAAATGTTTTTAGACGTTTCAACCCCTTACCCCCCCCCCACTACACCTTTTTTTTTTTTTTGGTTTCTTTTCACAACCCCAAAAGAAATGTGTATTTAAGCTGCAGTACGCGTTCCCTTCTTCCATCATCACTCTACGCTAGCCTTCAGAATGATTTCCCACACCGCTTCAACCATCGCAGTAATGCTCTTATCAAGCGCAGAAAGTGCCCCCGCCGTTGTCCGCGCGATCTCCTCTGCGAGGACCATCTCCACCCGTCTCCCCGGTCCCGCGCCTGGAAACCAAATGCCTGCAGACGCAGCAACCCCTCCGCCGCCAGTGTTTGATCGAGTGACTGTGACACGGCACTGGCAGCCAAGCGCGAGCTCCACGCGCGACTCCACACGGCGTGAAGTGTGAAGCCGCGGGCACTGCACATTTGCTTTACCGACACGTTCTAGCAGTGCAAGCAGTCGCCGCAGTTCCTCACGCGTCTCCGCATCCGCCGTGGACCGTACTGTCCGTGAGAGCATACGCGTCGCGGCGAAGACGAGTCGCTCCGCTGGTCGCGCGGCGAGCAGTCCTCCGGCGGCACAGACACGCGCATCATACAGTGCGGTAATCGTTGCGCCGCCGTTGCCGACGAGCCGAACGTGCAGTGGTGCCTCACCAAAGCGCAACGCGACCTTGTTGCCCACCAATACACCTAGCGCACCGCAGCACGCGTGCCATGCACTCTTGCCGTAGTTTCCCGTTGGGTCCCATCGCCCAAAGGGAGGGGCTTTGGTGCCTTCACACGGTCTGCCTTCACGTGACATGCGCAAGAGTTCATCTGCCGCGGCCATATACGCCAAAGGCCCGCTGCTCCCGTGTCGCTCCACAACACAACGTGGTGTCAGCGCAGCGGTGATAGTGCAGCGAAAGTTACTTGCTCCGCACTGGGTCACAGACACGTCAAACCCGTCCGGACACCGGGCACGCGCGAGTTCAGCCGGGGCACGCTCAAGCGCGCTGAGACGACGGTGCCGCTCGAGTTGCTCCAGCAACATAGGAAAGTTTGCACGCAGCGCCTGTGTCGCAGCTGCGGACCACGCGGCACGCTTGTCAGATCCACAGCCGACACCAAGAAGAAATCCCCGCACACCGGGAGCGGCGTTTGAGCGCGCGGCAAGGCAATCTACGCGCAATTGACAGACGACAACACCGTGATCTGTTGGGTCAACGGAGTATTCACAGTGATACTTGCCCGCCGTCCCCTGGAGCACTTCGCCAAGAAGATTTGTCGGCGCATAGAAACGCGCCGTGTACGGCGGGAAATCATCCCGCGGGAGCAGTGGGGCCAACTTTGCCGCGGACGCTGCTGCCTCCAGGTGATATCCGTCCTCGGCACGACCAATTCTCCGGGCATCGTGCAATACAAGGTGGGCCGCGGCGGTAAGTGCGGGAAGGAGGCCGACCGTGGCGGTCACCTTCGCCGCGCGGCGCAGATTGCACATTGGGAGGCAAACCTCCACAACTCCATCGCCTGTGTCGTCTCCAGGGACCCAGCGCAACACCGCGCGCTCGCGCGTCGCAAATTCAAGAGCGCATAGCAGAGCGCTAATCTCTGAATTGCCGTCGCCTTCCGTGGCAACAGATTTAAAGCTACGGATGCTTCGCTGATCCGCCTGCGGCGCGGGAAAGCCATCACGCGTTGGTATATTAACAGACACGGCGCAATCTACGACATGTGCGACGGCCTCGCGCACGCTTTGTGCGTGAGTCTCGGCAAAAAGTACGCGCTGGCCTAGCATGTCGTAAAAGAGCATGGCGCGCACAATGGAGTCTCCAAGGCCTGGCCCGAGTACCGTCTCCGCGGCGCCTGTACGGCCTTGAGCAGCCGCCGACAGCCGTGCGGCGCGTGTGTGTATTGCAAAGCATCGTATCTGCGGTGACGCGTCAAACCACGCGTAGAGAAGAAAGTTGAGCGCGCGGCGGCTGTTTGGCGCGAGAAGCGGAACCAGCGGATACTGGCCATCCGCCGCACGCCTCGGAAACACACGCGCGTAAAGCTCACATATGACTGCAATTAGTAATCGCAGTGGACCTCGCACGGCGTGTGCCGTCGGTTCCTCCCCACGGCATTCCACCTCTGCGCGGAGACTTGGGCCCCAGTGCGCCACAACGCGTGTGTGCACTGGGACATCGCCGTATGCACCGGCGGCAAGCTGCGCAACACGGAGCGGCACGTCGTGTACAGCAGACTGTCGGAACTCAATTGTTGGGAAGGAGCGCTGGGGTAGGTGAAGCGCAAGGCGCATCTCGTGAATCATGAGGAGAATGTCGGGAGAGTAGAAGGCTTCCTGTTCGCGGTCCCTTTGTCTCGCTGCGTACGCGACAGCGCCATTTCCCGGTGTTTTGCACTCGTGTAGCATTCGCCTGCAAGCTTCTGATGATGACACAACAGGCACGCAACTGACAAGAACATCCGAAAGGCCAAGCGATGTGGAGGTAAGGAAGAGCGCATGTAGAGAATTTTGATTCTGTTTAACGGAAAGCCGAGCATCATGGGCAAAAAGTGCCGCTGTGCGAGCAAGCGCATTGTTGTCAGAGGAATTAGGAATAGTAATACGAGCAGTCCCTGGACCCCATGGAGAGGTATTCCACCTTGTAGTAGACGTCGTAGCACGTGTGGAAGTTGCATCGTACAATACACTTTGTATATGTGCAGCAGTAACTGAAAAAAGACGCCACATGCTGGGAAGCAGAGCCAACAACTCTCGTTCTTGCTCTTTCTGCTTTTGTTGACTCCCATGCTCAACTTGTGCAGTTTTAACTATTTTTCTCATATAATCAGCATACACAGAATGTGTCTCGTCGCCACTGCCAACTTCCAGCTCCAGCGGAATAGCACTACCTTCCGCTGCCGCCCGAAGACGGATAAGCGGAATATCGCCACCTCCAATTGTCCCTCTTAAAAGAAGAAAATTCGTGGCATAACAGCTATTCACCAGAAAGAGACCATGTTCAAGCGATACACCCCCAGCGCTCCACATACTCAGATTCCCCATGATAATTGTAGGCAAAGATGCGTTAATCGCTGCACAAAGCTGCACAAGGGCAGCGCTCACAACACTCTGGCCGGGCCACCGCAGGGAAGAGCCTAATGTCATTCGCCCTGTCCTGTCATCCAGTACAACACGCGTGGCAGCTTTTGGAAGTGGTTCCAACGATAAGCTCAAGACCGTCACGTTGTCATGGGCATCAGTAAAGATGCATTCACAGTCGTGGTCCGTCGCGTTATTCTCAAACGAAGGACGCGTGGCACTAGTTTGAGCATTAGCCCGTGAGAATCCCACTCCATCGGAGAGAAAAGACGATAACAGCTCACCACTCCAATCGTGATAAACAGTGTCGCGAACCAGGGTGCGCAAAAAACACCTAGCCTCTAACTCTCTACTCTGCAGCTCCTCTTCGGCTGGACCATCCAGCTCTGCAAGAGCCAATGCACATCCAGACTTTACGGCGTCGCGCTGGGATTGCCCACGGCTGACACAAACCGCTACATCACCACCCGATGCACCGACGCCTTCGCTTTTGCCAAGATCAGATGCCTGAACTTCTTCCGTGTCACTTAGAGGTAGCAAAGCAGTGACAGTGACCATGTATCCTGATTCCTCCTTCCCGGGAACACGCAAAAGATACAGGACAGAGGTGGCACCCATTGAGTCCAGCGTCGCAGAGAACTCTTCAAAAACATCGGAATCCACAGCCTGGAGAAGGAGGCGTAAATCCGTCGCAGAGTTTACCATTGCAAGCGCCCCACCACGCGCTCGTTCCACCGCTGCATTAGAGCTTTCCGCAATGCCTGACGCCAGACGCAGCGTGCAAGATGAACTGAGTGGATAGTGCACGACACACTCAAAATGACGTGCATTTAATCGAGTTGTTCGATGCTTTGCAAATTTAAAGACATCAAAAAAACGTGCAGTAATGTGACGACTTTGCGCAGTAAGTAACTTCAGCTGACGATACTTTGAAATTTTTGCCGCTAAGGAAACTGTTGCCGACATGTTAAAGAAGAGCTATAACACGAAGCAACCCTAAAAACATAAAGTAACAAACACAGAAAAAAAAGACAATATTATTATAACCGTACTAATTATAATAATATTAACAAACTTAATGAAACCACTATTGCGAAGAATAGGCGAGATGTGAATTAAAACATATTTACCTCCTAAAGTAATGATAGTTAAGAAAAAAAAAACTTTTTTAAAAATAAAAAAGCCTTTTCCTATCTTTTGCACTAAAAAATCACCTGTTACTACTGTTGTCAAAAAATGTATTTTTGGCACAGTCAAAATTTGACCATTTCACAGAAAACTAAAAACAGACGTTCGCCTAAAAATAAAAGAGAGGGTTCAAAAACAAAAAAAAAAAGATCTCGAAAAACATTTTTTTCCTTTCACAAACATATTATTGCAAATAAAAAAAAAATTCAAGTAGAGAGAAACGCAGAGATTAATAATGATGTACGTAAAGTAAAGCAGACATCAGTACTAAACTCATAAGCACTTCTAATGGCCATTCTCTTCCACATTTTTTAATGCATATAAAATCTCCCAAGACTTGTATTACGAACACGGTATAAGATTAATTTTCGCAATGCCAAGATCCAGGATAATTTGATTCTTTTCCGGTGAATAATGTGCATCCAGCGAAAGTTTATTTTCGGTCAGAAGTTTGCCAATACAATCGGAAGGATCTTTAGCACCAGCAAAATTCAATACATTTGTACTTGGATTGTACGTGTACTTCTCACCTTTGCACGTATATGAATATCCAAAAGCATCAAGCCAGAAATCAAAGGTATTAGGTACACTGCCAACTGCTAGGCGGCCCTTAACCAATCCCTGAGAATAATCTCCACAATACGCTCCAGAAGGAGCACGATCAGCAGTAATCACGGCACTTGCCGTGTTCGTTACGAAGACCCACAAAAATACAGTAAAAACGAAAAGCTTTACCATATTGTTATTTTTTTTTTGATTTTGTTGTTCTTGTTTTACAATATAAAATCCCTAGATAAAATAAAATAGGTAATTAAGGTTGATCAGAGAAGTGAAAAATAAACATATAAATAATACAATAAGAACTGTAATCATTCATTCAATAACGACAACAACAACAAGAAAAACATTGAAAAAGTTACGTATTCTAACTAACAACTTTCATTATACTTGATGGTATCAATCTCAATAATTGCTTAGTCAAAATAGATGAAAAGAAAAAATACGGAAAACATATTTTTCCAACAGCATCGAATTTACCTAACATCTCATTAGGTTACTGTTACACCCCTGAAGATACAGGCGATAACTGGCCAATTTTTTCACCACATGAATCAACATCACCCAAAGTGTAATTTGGTTGCAGTGAAGCCCTCTGTCGCTGCAGCAAGGCACCTACAATACCCCCATAGTTCACAAGAATGCTTCTACAACACATAGTACTTTACGGTGAGACCTTGAACAATCCAGTTATTTGCACTCACTTAGCTACAAGAGAAACACGTCCGGTGAAAAACATAAATCATCAAATAATGGTAAAAATAAACTGGGATAAATAACATTCACGTTTAGAATCTTTCTAAACGTTAGAAGATCCAACGCAAAACATATCTTCCACCAACTCTGAGTCATAACTTTTCCGACTACTGGACAAACACTTTATAATACAGTATATTTGGCTTGCGAAGTGCGGCATCACACTTTAAAAGAACATTATTACTAGGTATAAGACCTATTGCTATCAGTAAACCTTAAACGGCTCATTACCACATAAAAATTTTCACTGTGTGACAATAAAAAAAAAAAACCCAATCAACAAAAGACTAAGGGACATCTCACCTGCATAATACTTCTGTAAAAAAAAAAAAAAACGATATTGATAACCTTACGATCCAAATACGTAACTGATAATTCATGCTCGAAGTCTTCCCTATTCGGCCAGCTAAGGTAACTATGTAAATCTAATTTGTAGAAGTTATTCATTCAGAAACATCAAGATATTCTTCTTCATCATCAAACTCCTTTATTATTATTATTATTATTTTTGGCACCTCTCGTGTGGCATACTCATCAGTCTTTGGTTTTTCCAATTTGATGTGATGACATTGTCAATAATGCCATTTAAATCCAAGGCTATTGGTGAATAACACCAATATACTCTTTTTCCGTTGGCTGAGAAAGAAGAACCAGTAAGGGCACAATTAAACAGCAGTATATAAATTGTAAAAGCATGAAATGCAGAAGATTTTTTGTAGTGACTCCGACTAAGGCAAACAATAATAAAGTCAAACACTCCCAGTCATATGATACACTTGTACCTCTTCGCTGTCCTTTAAGTCGGAAAATAAAGGTAACTCATACGGTATACAGAAACCAGTTACACTTTACACTGCCACTCTTCCAGAATTATTTAAATCGGCGGGCACGATAAGCGCCGTAAGAAGCACAGGTGCTTTAACCCACTTCGGTAAAGTACATAAAACCGCATTTATAAATTTTATCTTTCGCCTTCATTGGTCTGGCCAACACCTTAAAAAAAAAAGATAATTTTCAATCAATATATATATATATATATATATATATATATCCGAGACAAGATATCCAGCAGCGGTATTCGCGCACCTACTACCCGATTGTACGAACCCTTAAATCATCTACAGGACAAACCTAACTCTTGTGTATCTTTTTATCTACACGATTCACAAAAAGCAATCCTGAATTTACTGTAAGTTTTAAATACAATACATGCTATATAAGAGCGTAAACGTTCTCAATTTCAGAAACTTCTGTTAGCGAAATACTTTAACTAATCTGCCCTTCGGTAATCAGTGCTCCTTGACGTTGCGACTGTAAGCGCTGTTCTTTTTCATCTAAGAAAAAGAACAAATCCCTTCTACTAGAGGGTTTTGATTCTTAATAAGATCGTTTATATTTTGTTCCTGTTCATCCCGTGATTCTCCAACCTCAGAAAATCGATATTTCCTTGACACCTTCCTTTCACATCTTTTAAGAAAAAGAGAAAAAAAAGTCAACAACACGATTTTCCAAAATTTCACTGCTTCTCTTTTGACTAGACCAAATCTTTCTGTAATTAGTCTCCTCCACGGCATACACACGAATTAATCCTTTAATACTTCTCTTTCTGAACGCACACTGTGCTTCCAGGTCAAAAGTAAAAGTATTCCATAAGAAAAGCTCATCTCTAGAAGCAAAACATATCAAACTACATAAATAACAATTGTCATAAGCATTTGGTGAGAGTTTGCTGGTTATTAAGTAAAAGTCAGTTATATATCAACAGTTATGTACTACAGGGAGAAAAAAAAAAAAAACAGCTCAGTCCACGAGAACACTCCATAATGAAGTACCTTAAAAAAAAAAAAGCGACAAGCAGGAGTAAAAAATATTTCCACTATATGTGCACTTTGTGATCTTACCATAGTCACCTAAATAGCACAATGGCCGTCACTATCGGAAAAACCGTGAAGCAAACAAAAGCTCTCAAAGCACCACATCGGATGAATCACATTTTTTTTAGAGCATGTCGTCTTTTAAAAAAAAAAAAGAGCTTAAAGGAGATACTTCACTACCAGTACATGAAGGGCAGAAAAAACTATATTCGACCTATTGCCATAAAAATGACTATATCACAAGATTTTTTTCCTTTCAAGTTAGACGCCTTTCGTCTTTCAATTCTCTTTTTGCAGATATACACCACTAAAAGCAAAGCACACAAAAGCTTTCATAAGTCACGCTGTTGCAACCGAGACGATTCACTTCTTCAAAAAAAAAAAAAATGAAAGAAATTATCTTCTTTAAACAAATATAGTAAACCTACACCACCTATAGAATCACACACACACACAGAGTAGAAATCACAACATAGAGAAAATTTACTTTTCAATCAATAATTAAAATGGACCTTCTTCTTTCGTACCTCCTTTTATTTTATCTTACGCAAGCGATTGAACATGTAGGTAAAGATACCAAAGAAACTGAGTAAGTGCAGTTTCAATTAGGCAGTTAAGATACTTTTTACATACAAGCCCAATAAAACCAAGATAAAACCAATTTCAACTTTTTTATACAAAAACAAAACCTTTTTTTTTTTTCAAGGTTGATCTCAGTAACAAGTAAACTGGGAAAAAAATAGCGAAAAAAATAACACAAAATATACAAAAAACGCTCCAAAGCGCCTTTACACACACAAAAAAAAACTGTTAAACAAAAAATAAATCATAACAACTGCTCACTTTTTCAATACCTTAATGTGAGTGAACGAGTTAAATCAAGATAGTGTCAAAAACAATAAGTATAAATTTATTGCGTTGCTTCTCATATTATGTAAACCATAGAAGATTAATAGCATGTCAACATAGATGAATAATCACATATGATGTGATAAAAAGGGACGTGTGAGATGATCCAAGAGAAATTAACAAAGCTACATCAACCATCAATTATTGTTTCCGAAGGATAACCTGAAACTAAACGTATAATGATTTTAGCAACCTACACAACACGGAATACATCTCTTTATTAATGTAACTTAGCCATTTAAGTTGTTCCACGAAAAAAAAAACTCGTAAAATAATAATAATAATAATAATTCTCTACCTTTTTCGAAGTGAACTACAACGGTGACATTGTAGAAAACTCCTGCTCTACAGTTGCACAAAATACAAAAACGACGGGGCTAACAACCCTGAAGTAAAAAGTTGCCGAATTTCAAAAATAAAGCTCTCAAAGTTGCAATGTTCTGTTTCAATGCTTCGCTTATAATTTCTACGGTTATTTCTTTTCAATGACCCTTATATGATACCAAAAATCTGCTTATCACCCAATTTATTCCAAGACGAGGAAACGTTACATCTCTGTACTGAAGACTCCGTTGATATGGCTCAGAGGATCCGCGAGACAGAGTTAGGTACCTCGTAAATCGCCTTTCCTTCTGGGGACAATCACGGCGGGCATATCGCGCGTATGATTACTACGTAGGCTCTTTTTTTGTTGTTGTTTGTTTGTTTGTTTTGCATAAATAACGAAAACCCTGGAAGGGGTACGCATTCATCCTACCCATTATCAGACATAACGTTGATACGTCGTCTTGTTCTCTGAGCAACCACCAACTAAGAATCTGAGATACTAATTAGAGTGGTTATACAGATACACATATACAGCTGCACATTAATCAGCAAAAAAAAAAAAGAGTAAAACGAACGGCGCAATACGGCACCTTAAAAATATCAAATAATGACGATATATAAGGCAGTGCCGCCACAAAACTCTTTGAATTCATAAATTAGAACAGCACGCAGCGCCTAGAATATATATGCAGATAGAATGCACGCAAAAGCGGGGATTTTGAGGAGGATTTGCGCTCCATGTGGAAACAAAATGATTTTGAAGAATAAAAATACAAGTCACGGAACGCATACGGGACGTGTATCATTTCCCTTGGCACCTCGTTAATGTGCCAAGGCCCCTCAATAGAGCAAAGATGCAAAAAAATATTACCGGATTGCACGAAAAAACTTGCGAGAATTTGATGTTGTGGGAGCTCACTTCCTTATTCTTATTTCTTTCTGATCTTTGATTACGCACCAATTGATAATACACACGTCAGTGCCCGATGTGAAGTCCGGTGTTTGACTGTCCATCCTAGCCTTTAGGTGTCGCTACGAGTTGTAAGAAGAGAAATCATTACTCTCTAGAGTGGTCAATTCAATGTTCTCTACACGTTAAAAGCAAATATTTTCAATTTGAGTAGATGAAAGCGAATTAAAAGTTTCGGATTTCCTATATTTATCACGGTTACCTTACTCTGCCACGACTAAAAAATTATTTCTATTGTCGTATCCTGCTTTATGCCAATTTGAGCTATTGAATAGAAAGGAAGACAACCCGGTATGCAGAATACAAATTAAATGCACTTTCCATCTTTTTCAGTGAAGCTGGGGGGGGGGCAGTAGTGTCGCAATAACAGCAACAAAAAAAAAAAAACGAAAGGAAAACATAATGGTCCATAATAAAAGTAAAAGTAGTGACTACGTATTTAGACATGCCCTGCCTTGATACGATATTGAGTGTGAAAAAGGTGAATTGACGATGATCGAATTATCAATTTTGGGTTGTGGGAATCTTTCAATGGGGAACGGAAACGCTCATGCATTTGAATTTACTTTATGACTGCTGACTTTGGATGGAGGAAATTTATGCAGGAAATTTATTAACCCCTTCCGACATCTCTGCAATGGCTCGGTTTACAGTATATGACTTTAAATTGTGTCCTTCTGTATGCCCCTAAATCGCCCTAAAGAAGATAACTGTAAGATAGCTCATTTTTTTGCATCGTGCTCCTTTATATTTTCGATTTTAATAGTATATTGATTTCTCGTATTCTTTTATTCTTCTTAAATTTAGGTTTGAATACACTAGGTTACTACATCGTTATCATGTCAGATGCTGCTATATACGATGAAGAGCTTAAGGATTTAGAGGAGCAGTTGGGTAATCTAATTCGTGGAATGAGCTCTGTTCCCAGCTACGACCATAAGCTTGAGCGGTACAAAAAAGCCCAAGCATATCTTAAACGTCTTTACTCGATTCATAATCAATTGAAGGTTGAGATACGTTTTCTAGAAGGAAGTGAGCAAGATGTGTACGAAAGGCGTTGTCAAACTCATCTTTCATGTATAAATGAGCTGAAGAGAGAATTACAATCCCAGAACATGGAAGGCGGAGTGAACAATGACAAAAGCGTTTTTCCAGTGGATACGCAAATGAATGACGAAAAAGATGATGCTCGCGCTGCTGCACGTCGGATAACGAATATTCAGAGCTCCACTCTTCAGTCATTGGGTGTTACCGAAAGACTTCTTGGTGAGACCGAGACTATGGGTTTAGATGCCGGCACAAAGCTTCAAGGGCAGACCGAACAGTTGCGACAAGTAAATGATAATTTAGACGAACTTGATTCAGATGTGAACCGCGCCAAAAAAGAACTCAATGCCTTTATTCGACGAATGATGACTGATAAAATTATTATCTGCTTTACAGTATTGATATTAATAGGTATTATCGTTATCGTTGCGCTAAAAATAGCGAAAAAGTGACAAAAAGAGAATTTACTAGATCTATTATACTAGTTTTTTTCTTTTTTCTAGTCACGAAGAATAAATTATTCGCTTTCCATTTAGACCTTATCACGCATAAAGAGTATCAATATTTTCAGTTGTATAATTCTCACCTCCCCCACCAAAAAACAACAAAAAAAGGCATTTTTATTTTACTATATCTTTTCGGTTATTAGTGTGATAAGGGTATAACCACCCTAGGCTCTTTGTATGTTAGTGTTTTTTTTTTTGGGGGGGGTCCTACATGTAGGTCTTTATTTATCGTGGGGCAGGATTTATTTTTTGTTTTGCAAGGCATAAATCGATCTATTGTCCGTTATGTGCTACACCAGAAATGAGCAATGAAGTTAAAAAATTATGTTGTTAATCACTGTGTGGATGGAATGTCTTTGAATTACGGATCATCTTTTTCTTTTTCACTATAAAAGAGGTGCGGGTAGTAACCACATTTCTTTAAGAGTGTATTGTGGGCATATACTTTCATAACTTGTCATTGCCGTTTGTGCTAGATTATGATCACAATGGGTTCTTTTGTGTAGGAAGTGGTCGGAGATTTTTTTTCTTTGTTGCTGGAATTATTATAGGTAGCGCTGCAATGAATGAAGTCAAGAAGTTTTATTTGGGCCTATGTTTTTTTTTTTTTGCGTTTCTGTAATATTTGACAGAAGGAATCATTTGTTATGAATGTTATAGATGACTAGGATGCTCGTCGAGCTTTTGCTTTTTTTTGTTTTTGTTTTTTACACGATGGGTGACGCAACTGTAGCATGTTGATAGCGCTAAGTTGATATTCTCTCTAGCCGTGCCTTTTCTCTTTTTCAATTTAATCGGTGATGCTTTGAATAATTTTCTCTTTCAAAACTCTGCCGATCAAATAAGATGCAATGGCAGTGGTTGTATGTAACCCTAGTCAGTCTTTTAAGAATTTTTTTTTTTTGAACAGATCGGGTATCTTCACGCATTATCGGGATTTCGTACAAATGTTGTTGTGACAGCTTCCACCGACTAAGTTTATCACGATTGAAGTCATCTTGAGGCTCTATTTATGGCTGGTTAGAGAGTGATCTGAATTCGCATCTTGGCTCCTTTGGCATTGCTGCTGTGATGGTATTATACAACGACAAAGATATTGGTGTTTTATGTGCTGTTTTAGGTTGAGATTTTTTTTAAACCATGAAGTTAATTGGCGTAGAAGAGGGGGAATCGATGCTATTGATACTAAAAAGAAGATGTTGCACCATTGTGGATGAAATTGGATGTTAAAGTTAGTTACCATGCTTAGCAAGAGAGTGCACACTATACGAGGAAAGCAGTGAAATTACCGCGATAAATAGCATTATATTTGTTTTGTTTTGTTTTTCGTGAATTGGGTAGGTGATTTTAGGAGTTTGTTTTTGTTTATAAAGCGTATTGGAATGCCTTGACTCAATAGGGATTGGGACTCTCAGTTGGTAGAAAAATAAGAAAAGAGTGGCTGGTGCGCGTACTCGTGTCATTTCCTTGCAGTATTTTCTACCAATGCGGTTATCCTTTCCACGAATATACCGGAACGTGAATACAGGACAACTCTGTAGTACTCATTTATCCTAAACAGCTTGCTATTGATTGTCAAATTTTCATTAGAGCGTTATGAACTTGCGTTTAGTTCTATTTCTGCTTGGTATCACGGATGTTATTTGCATGACTGCTTTGTTGCATGATTGGTCTTGATATGTTGCTATTTCTTTGACATATTATGCGAGTGCGAAAATTGCGTCCTGCTAGGATGTTCGTCTAATATCTGCCCTACTGGCGGACTGAGTTCTGATGGCCACGACTCGATCTACGCCGTTACAGTGTTTTGTTATGTTAACAGATCCACGTGCAAAGGTACTCTATCGGATTTTTTCTTTTTTGCTATGCCATTACGGATTTCTGTCGTGAAGTCGCGTGAGGAGGTTGCAGAGCTCTCAATAAAGTCAAAGGGTTTGTTCTTTACTCCTGTGGTTCATGATAACGTGTGTGTGTGTACAAGATCTATTGGATTTTCTTGTATTGGAATTTTCTCTCTCTAACACTGGTCTGGACGTGTCTTACCACGTGATGACGGTATAACAGAAGAAAACACGTAGATGCGTAATTGATACTGTAATATTGTTTACATGCATTCCAAAACCAAACTTTAAAAAATGTGTGCGCCTGTCATTGTATTCGGTAATCTTCTTTAGCTATTTGTTTCTAATACAATACATTCAAGATAGATTACACTTTAGAACTTTGTAGGCATAGCCATTTTGATAAGAGGGATAGCAATGAAAATGTTGGTGCTCCCTCAGGACTTTCCAGAATTGACGAATATCCTGGAGATAAGGGTGGCCGTCAACAACCCTGTTTAATGGACCTCTTGATTGATCCTAATTGGTTTTGCAATGCGTTTAACTAGGTCAGTGAAGTGAACATAGTATTTGTATTTCAGTGGGTTTTTTTTTCACTCATGAAATTCTGTGCATCCGTTGGTATATATATATATATATATATATATATATATAAGCTGTCATTCCCTTACATAAGGAGCTCTTTAACGCGGAAGTCTATGTGCTTGATGGAAGAAAATTGGTATTAGTGACTTCAGTGAAGTGGATTATGCTCTTAATGATAGATACATCTTTTCAGTGTCCCTGTTAGTGCCTGTAGACCTTCATTTGCTTATATCGTTACTGGTGTTTATATTCCTTTTATTGTGGCAAACTGCATTTTGGTTTCCTTCAGGAAAGAGTTGCAGGGGAGAAAAAAATGAAGTGGCTTTGTGTGTATACGACTAAAAAGGAAGCTGTTAGATCACAAGAGGTTACCTAAATTTGCCATCCTGCAGAGAATGCGCTACGATTTTTACTTCTTTCTACATGGCAACGTATTGAGTACTCGTTTTGAGCACCTTGAGTTTTTTGGGCTTTTTAAGAGAACGCTAATTCTGCAATTTGTGTCCTTTTTATGACCACGGAGGGGTTTGTCCACAAACGCATGAAGACCGTCGTGATGTCTTGTTTTCCATTGAAGGGTACTGCTGTCTATCTCATAACTCACTGCAGATGCTCTATGTTCGTCGAACGGCATGAGTGGTTGTATCGGAATGGAAACGAATGGTTGCCGTTGCATCAATGGACTTTGCGATGAGGTCCTCTACGGGAAAGATTAGTGTTGTTTTCCCCCTATGCATATTTCACTAAACGGTGGTACTGCGCCGGATGAAATGCTATTAGCTAAGGTATAGTTTGGGGATGTGCAATCCAACCAGACGCGTGGTTTGGTGTTGAATTGGTTAGTGGACTTGTCTTTTTCATCGGTTTTACAGTATACGATGTTGATAATCTTACGAAAGGCCAATACAGTCGCTTCTCGTGTGACCGCCTCCTATCCCGTTTTACCTTGGCTTGATTTGCTTGCTTATCACACTGCGCTCAATTTTTAGTTAGTTCATTTAGTGGCTTCTCAGAAAAAAAGCTACAGAAGCTGCGGATTTATGTCTCCGCGGCGTTGAAGTTTTTTGTTACAGATTTTTTTTTTTTTCAATTGTAGCGCCGTGAAGCCGAGCAGAGTGAAATGAGAGGAGATGGATAATTCAAATTATAGCGACTGGAGGCGAGGGTCGTTATGAATAAAGAAGCTGACGAGTTCACTCGATGATAATGATAGTGTGGCGGAAGAAACAGTATTCCAGACAGAAGAAGTCGAACTGCTAGGATTCTCTAACGGAGTTGAGGCTACCCCTCTTGTTGATGAGGCACTACTGGTAATGTTTAAGTATTTATGGTGCCGTGGGAATGAATACCGAAGTCGCCAAGCGCATTTACATTGTGCTTATTTACTCCACCCTCGAGGCAGTTGAGGTGGTTTTCATGAGGGACACCGCCATTATTGGGATAGGACGGGATTGAGTCATTGCCTGTGTGATTGCTTAAGTGACTCTAATGTTGTTTGGCTTCTTTATATTGCTGTTGGGTGTTAGGAAAGATAACCTGTTTTTCTTTACACACTTTCTTTTCTACCTCAGCTTTCCGGGTGCTCGAAATACATTATACATGACTTCTACGGACTAACTCCCCACTGGGCTGTGGTTTTTGAAACATTTCTATTAAAGCGTTGACTCTGTGTTTGGAAGCATGGGGAGTGCTACCGGCAAAACACTTTTCACATATGTCATGTTGAAGCACAACTATACTTTCACTGTTAATGTTTCGGCATCGTTGCAAATCTACGACAGCTTTTGTTAAAGGATATAATCATGCTGAAGCGCTGAAATGTTACAAGGGGTAATCAACAAATTTTTTATCTGCGCTCAAATAGAAGGGATCGTTTACAAATTCTACCATATGATTGAGTGTATGCCGCTTATCTTTGTCGTGTACAGCCCACACAGATGAGCGGACATCATCCTGTACGCATTAATGTTAGGCGTGGTGGCCTAGAAAACACTAATGTATGTTGCCATCGGATCTGTTATGGAAAATTGCGCGTTCTCCGTGTCTTGAGGGAAGAACAGCCTCATGTGACTTTAGTGGCACTCTGATGCTTTTACTGGCTAATAATTGCATAATGCCGTTCTGCACCATTCTGTCTGACTTAATCTTGATTATCACTCCCTGCATACAGGCCAAATTTTGAGCACGATGGATATGTAAAAAAAAAAAAAAAACACCTGATGAAGATGGCAGCCAAATAACAGGCCGCAAATCGCACGGGATTCATGTGCTATTCAACGAGAATAAAACTAAAGGCAAGGCTTCCAAATGAATAGCCGTTATAATAAACTAGTTTGTTTTTGTCTATTTTTGTTCCCCCTTTTTTTGCCATGTTTTCATTGCCGATCTATCTACTAAAGTTATTTTTACGCTTCTTTTTTTCTAGTGACTTGTTGTACAATCATCTTTTAATAACGAGTTCTTTTTTGTTTTATTTCTTCTATTTGGCAAAAATAAACACAAAAAAAAAAGGTTTTATTTTACAAACCCTAGACATTGTAATCATGAGTCTTCTTATTTGGCAGGATATTGGCCAATAACTAACCCTGACTAAATGTTCTTTATTAACATCGGTAAAAAGGTGTGTATAGGGGCGGGGTCGTCTATAAGAAATACATCTCTATTCGACATTTTTTCCTCCCATCAAGAACTTTTGCCTAAGTAACAAAGCCAATGCAGGTTTACTTTTGATAAAAAATATTTGCAACTGTTTTTAGATCTTTTCACTTTCAAAAAGTGCATAAAAAGTGCTCCTGAAAAACATTTAATTGAAGTTCCCCTATAAAAGCAAAGGAAGCTTATTCAATAGCCAGGTTTATTATTGTTAATATCTTACAAACGCATCTGGACCTACTGACAAAATGTCAACCCCGACTAAGAATCATGCGGGTCTTTTTGTGAGGCATCAGGAACCATTATCTTTTTCATTTCGGTTACGCTCTCCAGACGAACCGAGTATGACCTCATGGCGTCCAAGATTGTGGCACTGTTGTGGTGTCAAGGACTGCTGAAAATGCGGGCGGAAGTGCGGATCCGTATCATTGGTTTTCGCGAAGCTGGGTTGTGATACCGTAGAGATGCGAACTTCACGCAATGAGTGGATTTGATAGGCAGTGCGGGGTGTGATGTAGTGCCAGTTGCATTAAGTATAACGAAATGTACAACAGCAAGAACAGAACTGTAGTGATATTATGAGGCAACACTACAAAATCAGATGGGTTTT
>JASANW010001214.1:0-22041 GCA_030849725.1 Trypanosoma boissoni
TCTTCTGATGTCTTCATCATCGGTTTGCCTGGGTTGGTTATTTTTGCTTGTGTCTTTGCACTATTTACTGGGGGTTCTTTTGCTTCCTGCACGGGCCGATTGGTACTCTCTCTACCTGATGGGTCGGCCGTCTCCGCGTCTTGTGGATCACTCGTTATAATCTTTTTTTCCAATAACATTTTGACGGTAGTTTGCCTCCGATAACCTGCGTTGTCCGCAGAGATCTCGGCAGCTTCCAACGCATTCTTTACTTCTTGCAACTTTTTCTTAATATATTCAACTGACGAATTAATAGAGTGAGTATGGCTGTTCACATCCCAACTATCAGTAACGTTCTTAAGTTCTTCAAGAGCATAATCAGCTGTTTTTTTTGTTTCCAGCATACTTTGCTTTGCTTTCTTTGCGAGTTCAACATCACGTGAAGCTGTATATAAATAACTTCTAGTATCGCTATAGTACGTAAGAATGTATGGATCATTTGGACTCAGTGCATAAAATTTCTCCATTTCGTTACAAATACCCTGGATTTTGTCCCTCGTGTTTTCTGTCCGCTTAATATAAGCATCAGCCTCTCTCAACAGAGTATCAATGCTGGCAACAGCGGCACTACCCTCTTTACGGTGCTCTGCCAGTTGGGCTTCTTTTTTCCCTATTGCCAAAACGCTCTTTTCTGCAGTATACACACCTGTAGAAACTGTTGATGCAGTAACAGCTCTTAATGAAATACTTCCCAAATCTGTATCATGCTGTAGCTTTGCCGACACGTTATTTCTGAGTGCTTGTGTATCAGAAGCAAGTTTCTTTGCTTTATCTTCGCTTCCAGTGGCACATGCACACAAACAAACAACAAAGTACAGCGTGACGGTCAACAAAACCAATACACGAGGAGGAGCCATTCGCAGGAACACAGAATAATAAATTTGAATAGCTATAAGACTTTTACACAAGAATAAAGAAAAGGGCAAAAACACAAGATGAATTCTATTTTACCCTGAGAATCGTGTGTATTTTTTATCTAAGCAAGCCTGCCTAGCCTATAAGAACACAATATTAGCACATTAAAGTAAAAACTAAAGTATTACCCAAACCTATCTGTGGCTGTCAGTATAACTTTACTGGATACCCCCCGGCGTATCCGCCNACAAGATGAATTCTATGTTACCCTGAGAATCGTGTGTATTTTTTATCTAAGCAAGCCTGCAGAGCCTACAAGAACACAAGATTAGTACATTAAAGTAAAAACTAAAGTATTACCCAAACCTATCTGTGGCTATCAGTATAACTTTACTGGATACTCCCCGGCGCATCCGCCCACCTCCACTTTACATTAGTGCCTTGAGCTGTGTAAAAAAAAAGCCGATTCCCCGCTGTACTCCTGCACTGGGCATATGGCCAGTGGGCTTTAGCCTATGGGACCAAAAGGGCGCACAAAGAAAGCAATGGCCCAGTGCTGCCAGTGGTGCACTGAGCTGCCATCAGCACTGGGAAGTGTGTGGCACACACATACTCTCACACTGAGCGTATCGGGGGGCATCAATATTCAAAACCAGTTAAAACAATGTATACAGTCAAGAAATGCATAATGCTCTGACCGCTAAGCTCGTTGCATGCGTAGAGTTGGTATAAATGCATATAGCAAAAGGGAGCACGAGGAGCAAATAGATGGCTAATGCAGGGATTCCTCCACACTGGTGATGGCACGTACAGTCAACAGACAAAGACTTGTGCAGTATACAACTACAAACTGTACTCCTGTTTTGTAAGTATTTCAATATGACTTATCTCTATTTGAACTAATTCACATATGGTCATCTGAGGTGCAAGAAACAAAACTCTTTGCAATCTATAAATAAAGCAGAACCTCAATACCGTTAATCGTACCAGCAGAGGTCACCTACGCACCAAGGGGCTTGAATGTTATCTTGCATCGAAAAAACTTAAGTACAATAGTTACAGTTAAAATTTCAAAATAATGACAAACACGCATTGTAATAATATCCGCTTCTCCTGCAATACCCAGAATGGTATAAGGGTACTCATTCCAAAACCCACACCAATAAAGACATGCGTACCTTATAGTTAGGACAAAATGTAACGGTGAAAGGTTTCCGCACATTAAGAAGCATAATATTAATAATTATTGTCGCCAAAAGCTACCGCTAAACTTTAAGGCACTAAAAGTTCCTTTCCATGCTTCTCTGGGAACATTGTGTCCTGGAGGGTGAAAAAGGAATCCAATCAAATAGACTGTCAATAAGGAATAACACCATAGCAGAAATGCAAGTAAGGGCATCCAGATTAAAAACAAAACATCTTATTGCTGTATATATCATAATAGATAGTTACTTATAGGACAGCAGGGACGGCAATGAATGTATTCAAGCGTACTTCCACTATCCACAGAACATTCGAAAGCCAAAAATATTTTCAGGACAAAACACAACAAATATTCTGTGTGACTCTTCTCCTAGTTTATCCTTAAGTTTTACTCTTTCTTTCAAATCCCGTAACAATCAGTACTAAGCACCCACTGAAGTCGCTAATTGGAGAATTTTCTCTCTCATGCCCGGTGTATTCGACACTTACGCAATCACACATTCTAAGATCTACAGGAATGATTCCCTCGAAACAAATATTCAAAACCAGACACGTTACACATCGAATCCATCCAGCATCCCTCTGGGTGACAGATTTTCCAGCCATTAGCTGTAGAGTGAGTGATTCACATTTCATACCTTTCATTGGGATCCGTGGCTCTCAGGCTGCCACATCACCTACACAGTATTCTACTTTTACGCTATTTATTTGCTTCTCATGTTACTACAAGATACAAGTCCATTATATCACAGTGAGNGTGACAGATTTTCCAGACATTTTCTTTAGAGTGAGTTATTTACATTTCATACCTTTCATTGGAATCCGTAGCTCTCAGGCTGCCACATCACCTACACAGTATTCTACTTTTACGCTATTTATTTGCTTATCATGTTACTACAAGATACAAGTCCATTATATCACAGTGAGATGATCAGCATTGCTATGGTCCTTTGCTTAATACACACCACATAGCGACTGGAGTCAGCAGCACTACGATATATGTAGTGTGCACTATAGCATTGCCTTATATACAATCCAGTGGATTCTTACTCCCGTGGGACTCCGCGTTCCTCTCCGGAAAAGGAACAGAGGCCACCGATGATTCCATTTTCTGCACCTGCCGCTGTTCTGCATATCCGCTCTGAGCAGTCGCTGCGGTGTCTTCTACTCAGTTCCGCCAGACGAATCCATATGTGCGAGCTGGATATCTATAGTAGCTGCAGGACACCATTTCCTTCACATGCTGCACAAAGCCACCAGACCTCCGATATGAATAAGTGACCAGTGCAAACCAAGCTTGCAGATGGCTTGCATTTAAATCACGTAAATAACAGTAAACGAGAATAGAAGTAGAAAAAGAGAGAGAGAAAAAAAAGAGTCACATGTACATCTACTTCCAATTACATATCATACCCAGAACAACACATGATCACCCATAGGGTACTGACACCATTCGATCTTTTTTTTATAAAGATGAAATCAAAAAACATGATATGATTACAAAACTTACAAAAGCAAGCATTTGCTGAAAACAAATTTCAAAATTTCATATTTAATATTATGGCGCCCCCAAAAAGATAGTTTCACTAGTTCCACGTGTACAAATCAGCAATATGTGTTTTTGCTTAAAAAACAGAAATACCCTGGTGATGCCGGCCACCTCACCGTGGTGCTAGGGTCCAGTACTCCGTGCAGGAGGAAGCCAAGCGCCCGCACCAGACCAGATGCTGCTGCATAGGGCCTGGTGTGGGCGGCAGGCTGGCGGCAACCAGAGCGAGAGCATGCGTACTTACCGGCACTCTGGGGTAAAAAGAGAGAGACTAAGAGTAGAACCGCTCTCCTGCACGTGCAGACGTGCTCTATCACGCGTTCGAAGGCTTCTCCTGCTCATCAGCGGAGATGTCGAAAGGAATCCAGGCCCAGTACTTCGAGAAGCTCAGTGGAACGCTAGGGGTCTCTCCCAGCCGAAACGGCTCGCTTTGGCGAAGATGCTTGAAGATAGTAAGGTGTCGATCTGTTTCCTGATGGAAACCCATTTTTTACAAAATGAGGCACTTTCTTTTCAAATGCTTGGTTTTCAACATATCGGACTGGCTCGCTCGCCCCATGGAGGCGGCGTTTCCATATTAGTCCGGGACGGTATCGGGATCATAGAGCGCCCCCATACCAAAGATTTGCCAGAGAGCATATCAACTACGCTTGTTCTACACGACAAAGAGCAACTGACCGTCTCGTCAGCTTATTTTACGCGCAAGGCGCATGTGACGGAAAGGACATTAGAAAAACGTAGCGCAGTTACGGGCCCCCTAGTCATAGGAGCGGACGTTAACTCCCATCATCCCCTCTGGGATCCAATACACCCAGCAGACGCGTCTGGGGACAAGATAGTGGACTGGTGCCTCGAGCACGAAATCCAAATAGCGAATACAGGAGCTCCCACGAGAAGGAAACCGAACTCGACAGACAGATCTACACCTGATATTACGCTCCACAGGGAATGCACCATTAGCGAATGGTCTTCCACACTCAGTCCGGATAGTGATCATTTCTGGATAACCTTTGAAATACAAACAGGAAACGGAATGGAATATATAGGTACATCAAAACCTAGAAGGAACCTATATGCATGGAATAAAGCAAATTGGAACGAATTCAGAAGACACATTCACAAGGAATACAAGCAGAGATACAACCCATCAATCAAAAACATAGATCACCTGAACACAGTAACCTCAACAGTAATACGCAAAGCAGCACGCAGGACTATCCCCAAGGGGGGAGGCGTGTCCCCCCCCTTCTGGACACCAGAACTAACAAGATTAGATGAAGGTATCAAAACAGCTAGAAACGAGAGACGTCGAGAAACATTAATAGCAACTAGAAGACAAATACTTAGCGAAGCCGCCATCAAGACATGGAGGGAGAGATGTTCAAAATTAGCAGTCACCGATAGACCTGCCTGGTCATTGGTAAAGGCCATTTATACCCCACGACCTATTGCAACGCCGGTCTTAGTAGTCGAGGATCACCCTCTCACGAAAAAACAACAGGCCAATGCGTTGGCAAATATGTTCAAAGAAAAATCAACTAAAGCCAAAAATGCCCCTGATATGCACATTAAACACACCCACGCGACACCACAAATACCAATCACTACTGCAGAACTAGAGTTAGCAATCTCGGAAATCTCCTCGGGAACTGCCCCCGGAGAAGACAACATCCACTGTGAGGAACTTAAACAGATGGGCAGGATAGGATAACGCATGTTATTATCCCTGTTCAACACAAGCTTGAGAACTGGTACAGTCCCCGAACAGTGGAAAAGAGGAATCATCATACCGCTACTAAAACCAAATACACCAGCCTCAGAGATGTCGTCATACCGCCCTATCACACTTACCAGCACACTATGTAAACTCATGGAAAGGATAATAGCACGAAGACTAAGGGACATAGTTGAGAAACACCTCCAACCGCAACAAGCGGGTTTCCGCCCTCAACGAGCAACGACAGACGCACTAGTACAACTAGCTGCCTCACTAAAGAGAGACACTCAACTAGACCGTACGGCGGCAGTATTTATTGATTACGCTAGAGCCTTTGACTCAGTAGACCATGGGAAAATCATACAAGCACTAAATCGACTGCATGTACCGCTATACCTGCAGAGATGGATTGGATCCTTTCTTAGCAACCGAACTGCTAGAGTCCGAGTAAACAACACCTTCTCCCAAAGCGTCAAAATGTCTTGCGGAGTCCCGCAAGGTTCAGTTCTTGGTCCCTTACTTTTCATACTCGTCGTCGACTCACTGAGCATTCAGCTGAACAAAATACCTCATCTTAAACATGGATTCTTTGCGGATGATCTCACCATTATCTGTAAACACACCGATAGAGCGTACATCCAGAAGGTCTTACAAGCAGGTTTGGATCATATATCTAAATGGTCTATGGAAAACTACATGGAAGTGTCGCCATCAAAGACACAGTACACGTTTTTCGGCGTACGCAACCGCAACAGTTTAACCCTCCTGGTACAAGGACATGAGATAAAGGAAACTCCCTACCGAAGATATTAGGGCTGACTCTCCAGCCATGGAAAGGAATGGGGACCCATGCTTCCAACATCACAGAAGCAGGAAGGAGGCGCCTTCTACAGTTAAGAGCAGACTCATCCCCTACATGGGGACCATCAAAGGAAAACTTAAGAGCTTTTTACCTGGCCCTCATACAAGCGAAAGTCTGCTACGGCATGCCACTCTGGTGGTTCTTATTGTCCCCATCGGACAAAGCTAAAATATAAAAACTGCATGCTAGAGCAGCTCATGTTATTGCGGGAGTTCCGGCCTCAGCAAACGGGTACGACATCTTAAAGGAAGCACGACTACTCCCAATGGATACCATAGGCCTACTAAAGGCAACAGAATACCTGTTAAAAGCCCAAATAAAAGGTGGCCTTCTTCTGAAAAACGCTCAAGAAATGTTTCCTTCGGATCACCCAGTGCATGCATTCCTACACAAGGTTCATGGACTATACGATAGCATAGACAACTATGCCACACCTCACTTAGCATCCTCCCTGGCACTAGCAGCCCGCCCCTATTTTAACACAACACTGCCAGGCGGACTAAAAGCAGACTCTGATCAGGAACTTAAAAAGAAACACACTGAGATCAGAGTAAATAAATTCCAAAGCGCAGACTACCAAGTTTGGACCGATGGCTCAGTAAATCTGGACATCTCGTCAGGCGCGGCTGCCATCATCTACAACAGAGCAGGAAAATTTAAAGCCTACGCCCGCGGAGCCGGTAAACTAGCATGTAGGTATCGAGCGGAAGGAGTGGCAATGGAGAAGGGTCTTAGAGAACTACTCAGAACCATACCGACAAGCCACAACAAGAAACTTAGAGTAGCTGTCTTTACCGACTCCCTTTCACTACTAATGGCCTTAAAGACAGGACCGGCTCGTGTAGAAGATGGAATTCTACGAAGAATATGGGTGCTCATACTTACCCTCCTTCGAAACAGGGTAGCACTCACATTTCAGTTTGTATTCTCTCATTGCGGAATCCCCAGAAACGAACAAGCTGATAAGCTTGCAGACACCGGAAACTCAAAGGCCCAAAATTACCCGGCATGGATTGTGGATACCATCACATCACTAAAAAGGAGACTAAGCTCAGAAGAGAGCGCAGCATTCGACAAAGGAAATGCCCCTGATTCTCACAGAACGAGGCTTATGGTCCTCATCCGCCCCACTCCCAAGAATCCGACCCTCAATAGACTCCAGGAATCGCTATTGGCCCAGTTCCGAACTGGCACCTCAAAGACCTTTGGGTGGCTACATAGAGTCCTGACAAATACTACAGATGACACAAAGTGCCGCTGGTGCACACCTCGTACTCAGACCACTGTCCAGACACAAAGACCACCACCGGAACCCCCACCACCCCCGTTAGCCACTAGGCAAACAGACCCAGTAGTCTGCCACCTGTGCAATGTTGTATGTGCACGCCGCCAAGCTGGAGTAGTCCATATGATGAAGGTCCACAAATGGACTAGGCAAAAGGCATTAGACATATTAAAGACGGCACTGAGAGCCGCTGAAGCCTACAATGGAGTCTACAAATGCCACCTCTGCGACATGTCTTTCAGCCGTAGAGGCCTCCTCACGGAACATATGAAAGTGCATGATATTACTCACCCCCCACTTCCCTCGACAAACGGAAATAACAGCAATAAGAGACAGCGCGAGGAAGGGGAAGACGCAGAGTCCCAGGAGAGCAGTCTCAAATGCCCCCATTGCCCCAAAAAGTATAGCATACGAGGTTGGCTCATAAAGCATATTAGTGCAAAACACAACGGGGCAGTGGCACAAAAAACGGGTAATATCACCTTGCCCAATACTACCTCGGCTGCCATATCTGAACATTCAGACACAGAACCAACTGCATCAACGAGCCGTCGGACACTATTTACCTGTCCGGAGTGTCATCGTTCCTTCAAATCGAAAACATGGCTGACAAGACACGTGTGTGCACCACAAAATGCACCAGCAGAAAATAGCCCCCAAGAGGTAGACCCCCAAAAGGAAACGTACACCTGCCCACTATGTAACGCCCCATACTCCCAAAGATGGATCATCAGACATATGATAACGAAACATCCAGGCCACGACGAAAAACTTAGACCGACTGTAGGATACACCCAAAAGAGAACACGAGCAGATGACGAGGAACCCTTTACGTGTCCTCTCTGCCCTGCCACATACTCCTCTAAAGCAGCGCTCTGGCAGCACACGAAAACAAAACACCCTAAAGACCCTGATCATGGGAACCGGTCCGCTGAAGAACAGAGAAAGTTTGTATGCGCGCGATGTGACAAGAGGTACCTCACGGAATACTCCCTGGTATGGCACACGCGGAAGCATCACAACGAAGCCACGGAGGTGAAACAGCGGATCGAGGATGGATCCGTAAGAACATGGGAGATAGCCGCCCGCACTTTCCAATGCCCTCATTGCCCAATGAAATGCTCTATGAAGCAGTACCTCACAATGCACCTACAAGCAGCACATGCGTATGCACCACCAGAAGCAAAGCGCAATGAACTCAAATATAAATGTGAGGAGCCTGCCGAGCATCTTCTACAATGCCCATTTTTTCAAAGCCTACGTGAAAAATTCAGAATTGAACGAGACGATACAGATAACGTTCTAGTCAGTAGCAAACTAGCCGATTTCCTCAGTCAAGCCTTTGGCATACAGAGCTGTATGATCCTGAAAAATCCCCAAACTAGTATGAAGCGCCCTCGAAGTGAGGAAAGTGAGACCCAGGAAGATCCTCCCCCCACTTCAATTAGTTTATTAGCTTCTAGCTTCAAATTTGTTTCGTCCACACCCCTAACCTCAGGCTGTGAGGTGGGTGGAAGTCCAGAGACAAGGAAGCACTGCACTGTCTGTAGAGCAGACGAGCCAAAGAGCCCGAGTCGAGCCCCATTACAGTACGGCAAATCAAGGAAACGTCCCGGTAGTACAATTGATGCCCTCGCTCGAGCAAGAATCAAGCTGGAGGATACGTGATAGAGCATGTGCAGGATAAAAGCACAAGGAAAAAAAAAATAGGAACAAAATGCCTCTATAAAAGAAATGTTTTGTTGAAGCCATTTGTTCATATCATTAGAAGAGTATGCCCTACAAAGAGTGCTCCACAGTGTTACAAAGAAAAAGGTCTATATAACTTTTTTACTATTAGTATTTCATAAATATAATGTTTCACATCTCTTTTGGAAAGAAGAGGTCTTTTTTTTTTAAGGACAAAAAGTAACTCTTACACTGGTAAAAAAAAAATTATCGCCATTGCTTTTTGGCCTCGAGTTGGCTGTTCACAATTTCACAAAAAAAAAAATAATTGAACGGAAAGCACATTTATTCCATTGAAAGTGTCTTCAACTGACTTTTATCATCCACTGCGGCAGACTCATTAGCATTGAATACAAATAATTTATAAAACTCTCTCGTCACTTCGTCTCTGGGGCTTTGTGCACAGGCAAGCAAGTTTGCTTCACGTCAATTTATAAAAAAAAACTGTAGAAGCACACATTTCATGAAATATAAATCTTAAGTGCGCATAGAAATACACAGAGAGACTGTGAGAGGAAGTAAAGGATCAGTATGTGAGAAAAGTATTATTCTGTGAGTGTCTTTTATTTATTTATCGGAAATGCCATTCGTACTGCAACGCAATTGCGCCACACTGCTTTCGCTATCAGCAGCAGTAGTAGTAGTCCATGAAACTATAATCACACAGTAATGCAGAAATACGAAAACAAACAAAAACTGATCATTGCGACACTGACAGTACAGTCAGTGAGAGTCTGCACAGAACCCAAAGCTCATATTGCAATGCATATATTTATACATTGCAACTAAAGAGAGCACTGAGTTATTACAATTATCGGATGCATTGCCTTTCAGAGTGCGTTCACTCCTCAGAAATTCTTTTATTTTATCAGAAATGTCTCTTTCGGAGAAAACTGTTCTCACGAGCGCTCAAAGAGCACACAATGACAAAACTAAAGTCTCTCAGAATACGCAACACGCCAAATGATTAAAAGAGTGATACGGAGACATGAATGCATTGCAGCTGCAACTCGTCGAGTATCTTCAGTTACAAAAAGAAACAATAAAAGATGAAAAACACAAGCGAAAAGTAAGAAATGCAGATTTTGTTTGTGTCCCACCAAAGAGAAAAGGAAAATCACAGATTCTCACTACAACGTACGCAAACTGAGAAAGAAACAAATATATATATATTAAGCACCACATAGCATGTTCACACCGTTCTTTTTTTATTGTATGTATTCATGACTCATTCTTCTCAGTCTTATAGAATATAACTGTTTTTATTGTTTATTTAATTTACAATAAAACGGTGAAATTATACATATTTTATATGTCTGTTAGCGAAACAAGAAAAAAATGTGCAAAATAGCAAAATAACTTCAGGCCACCAATACATGTTTATGTTTTCAATCACATCGCAAGCAATCTTTTCAACATAATAAGATCCTTTTGCAAATTTGTCCCCAAAGAATATAATTAACAGCGCTTACAAGTACCTTAACAATGCACTGCTAAAGTACAATACATATTAAAATGTACGCACATATGTTCAATTTAAACTCCAGATGTATTTGTATTTACCCGAGAAACCTCATCTTCACTACACCACACGCTCAACGGTTTCACCAATACAATCAAAAACTAAAATTTCACAGTATTACGGACTCAGAGTAAGTCTTCCTTCTACATCACAAAAAAAACAGAAAACACATTTGAGTGCTACTTCTGGATGATGCGTTACTGAAAACTAGAAACTAACCAGACAATGAAAGCAATATATCTCCGGAAACATCATTTCCTTAAAAGAGGCCTTACGGTGACAAAAAGTGGTGTCTTTTTGATCATTACAATGCGTGTGGGAGTTGTGACATTTGACAAAAAGTGGCCCATAAAGAAGTAGTACTGGTGCTCCTTGAGACAATGTGCTGCGACACCCACTTTGAAAAACATCGGACTCACGCCAACAGCAAAACGACTGATATCATCCGAAAAATAAATCATTGGATAACCCGTTAGGCCTAATACACGACCCACCATGACATCTTCGTGCTTCATACTAAAAAAAAGAAAATCATACAATATGGACTTGTTATAGGGCGTCCAGACAAGTTTTCGTAATGGTTCATATGAAACAAACTGTCGCGCAACATCACTGGATAATGTAAAACAATAACCTGACATGTGTTCAACTCGTTCCCTTCTTTCTTTTCTTACGGTGTCATAACCAGAACCGTATCTACCCCAATAGACTCGACGCAGTGGAAACTGTCGCAAGTCCTCTAAGTACTGAGGGACTCGAAGAAATGTGTCATCGTCGCCTTTTGCTATATACGGCACTCGGGGAAACTGCTGCAGTGCAAACTGAAACCAAAAGAATGTTTTGCGACTGGAGCCGATTTCAGCTTCCATCCCCCACTTACCTCTGCCACTGATTATTTTATTTGTAGTGCATTTCCCCTCATTCATAGGATGGATGATAATGTCATGATACTGCTCCGCCTCTTCCACCACCTCTGCCGAGAGAATGTTTTTATTCAGTGGGTGCCTAGCCAACAGGTATAGGACGAGCATTGCGCCAGTGTAGTTATTGTATCGCGTGGCAACTTCAGGAAACTGCCAACAGCTGATCCGCTGCATTTTGCGGCGCCATCGTCTTATTGGTATGTCAAGAGACGGGAAACCAAAGACAACTAAAAAGTTTCTCGTGTCCCATAAACTGACAGTCCTTTGTGGAATGTATATGAGAGCATCACCGTGGTAGGACAGACTAACATCGGCATCCATGGGATAGTTTTTTCCAGTAGTATCATCAAAAATAAGTGGCATATAAAACATTGTAAAGAAAAAGTATGTGCACATAGTTAGTCCCGAGAAAAGGCACAAAAACTTTAACATTTTTGGATATATATAGGAGAAACTCCGGCGCAGAGTGTATTGTATGAACATAATGTACTCTTCACCAATACGCAAAGGTTTTTTAAAGCAATACGGCTTCCTTGTTATAACTGCAATTACTGTAGAACACACATATTAAGGTATAGTGAAAAAAGGAAAAAAAGTGTTTATTAAGAAACTGTCATAATGCGAATAAATAAAAGCAAATCAATCCATACTATTCCATAATAACTAATACAACTATTTTACTCAAAGCAATGAATAATGATTTTTAGATCATAACAAACTCATGTCACCGAATGCTCTGGGGAGCAAAACATCTCAAATAAACATTTATCTTTACATTACTCCTCGACTGCAGTAACTCAACCGCAGAGGCAAAGCGGCTTTCACTCTCATGTGTAAATTCGCTTATCCTCTTTACAAAACCGTGCATGCCACGCATCCGAAAGAATCTCCAATGGCGCACAAAGCCACGGGATCACAGTGCATTATGTAATTGTATACAATACCACATCCGGATGATATGTCTTCGTCACAAATTGCTGAGAACGAACCTCAAACCATATACAGATACCATGTCGACAGTAAACCTATGCGCTGAATAGGTTGCGGCCTTCTTCGCTTTTGCGTCAATCACAAAACTGCTCGAGTTCTCAGTGTGGAGTGGGAGGCCACATGCGTAAGAGGCATCACTGACGAGACTTCGGCAATGGGCGATAGTGTGCGACACATCACTAACGAATGCAGTCCACTACAGAGAAAACTTTTAGCCAATTGCTTAATCCATAGCAAACTGACAGTGCGCATCAGCACAATTCTTAGTCTCTGTCTGATAGAATCACGAAAAGAATACTGTACGTACAGCCCCGCACTCTCAAGTACAAGTTACAACTCAGCTGCAATGTTTGCAGAGTCACTTAGTGCAGGTGACACAAAATGAAAAAAAGTTAACCCATTCAACATTTTTTAACCACACAAAAATGAAATTGAATGTACTAAAAAAAAGGAATGCAGTTCAAGTATTCGGCACATAAGTAAAGTAAAATAAGAACCGCAAACAGGGGAATTTTTGAGTTCGATTGTAAAAAACAATTATAAACTCATAAAAACAAAAGGTTGGCTTTATATGAATTAACAAATCTTTCAGTTATTTTATAGGGGTCCCCCATTCGCTAAACAAAAACATAAGTGCAAGAAACCTTCTGGTACATTTCGCTTTTTTCTTCACTTCTTACGATCCATACTCAGCCATGTACGGAGAATTCAAACAAAAAAAGTATATATACATATATATACAAACATATACATATATGAGCAAAATACAAAATCTACTTAGAGTATCGCCAATTGATTAAGTGAATCTCTACAAATCATACGAATTTCTTAATTTTAAAATTAGAACTCTTAGACAGCTCCACGACCACTCACACACACATAAACAAAGAGACATTTCTTTGTCGTACTCAGCCATTTGTTAGCATCGTAAATTTTGTATTCTGCCATTTATGTCATGTTCATCTAACTAATAAAGTCTCCTATTTCTTTTACATCTTTAAAACAAAAAGTAAAAAAAATATTTCATTATTTCAATTCTTTCAATCACAACACAAATGCAATACACCATTTTGCTACAGAGCGATTGCAGTGACCAATTTGTACACATTCCTGAAAAACTATAATGCACTCATTCAACAAATCACTAAGAGAGATTTTGTTTTTTAGTCGATGGACTCTGAGCCATGGCCTAACGTATCGTGTTGGCATGACTATCCTATGTGAAGTCCTAATAACATCCTCAAAAGAGTTTGTTAGTCTTCAAAAAAAAAAAACTGTTACGCATATAAATATCAAATTGGAAGAAAATACATCGATGTCCGGTAACAAAGTAAAAGCAAAAAGCTCTGCAAGTGCAACTAATTGTATTCACCCTCAATTCATATCAGGAATTGTTCAGCACACGACAATCTACGTATCCTCTCGGCCTTACCTACCCTTTACCTATATCCTATAACATAAAATAAATAAACAAAAGGGGGAAATCCAATATGCCTCTGTATTAGCTCAAGGTGCACACGCATAAAAAAACGAAGTCTATGACACGTGACATCAGCAGTATATATCTTTTTAAAAACAAAATGAAGAATTTATCAAAACTAAATTACGAATTGGAAGCCTTAAGGGGCCCTTCTGTTGTAGAGAACCTCTTGCAAGGAGAGGATCAAAAGGGGGGAGGAATGTGAGAAGGGAAAAAAATATAATACTTTAAGAACACCCTTAAAGGAAGACTGCGCACTCCTTTTTCATAAATTAAAGTTAAGTATGGGAGAAAATGTAAATAAATAAAAAAAACGACGGTTGCCTCAATGGAAAAAAAAGTTATTATTCTTATTTCAGTTCACATTCCCTTCACAGTCTACTTAAAAAACGAAGTCCAATATAAACCAAATTCTACTATTATTTTCGACGCCCTTAGACTTTAAACCAAAACAATTTTTTCTTCTTTATGCAAAGGCAGGTTGGCTAAAGTGTAGATCACTGCAAAAAAATTAAATAGCGCTCTGAACTAAAAGCGATTCAAAAATTTATGGATTTTCCAGATGTCTAATTGACGCTTTTTATTACTCCGCATTTCACGCAATCCGCCCAATTAAAAAAAAACTATGCATGAAAGCGTCATGGACGTCACCGATTAAATTATAGATTCATTAAGACTGTAGGCCATGATGGACTTCCCACATCTTCAATCAACCCTCAAAGTAATGTATTTTCACCGCGAAAGAATGCTGCCAGAAATACTTACGCAGCCTGGTATAGAGTAGCCGGATAACGATGTCTACTTAGCGCAACCAGAAACACGGATATCGCAGATATCTTCTTCGAGAGATTCACACCAATCACCCTCTGAAAGGCTCAGAGCCTAAGCTTTATACCTCAGCTTAGCCAGACGTGTTTGTCTTTTAACTTGTCATTTATTTGTTTCTTGACTTTTCTTGCTTGATTGAATTCATCGGGTTTTACGCCTTTTGATGCAAAACGTTTACAAACTTCAACAATGTCGTTTGAGAACATTCCATATCCGTCAACATACGGCTTCATATGATAAAGCAAGTACGTCCACTCCATTCGCTGGCAAAAGCACTGCACTTCTCCATGCGCCTTTGCGGGTGGAAAAGACTTTGCCAAATTGCCTTGAGGGTTTACCAATGCGTTTAACATCCCTGCACAAAAGCTTATCAGCGACGATCCCCCGAGCACAGTTCCAGGAAACGTACGATCCATAATGGTGAATCTTAGTGCGGCCTCCGCAAGTAGATTAGCATTCTGTGCAATGCGCGAGTCATTTTTCCGCAGATTTCCAAGTGCATTTTCCAGCACCTCTATATGATAACGCAGAAGTGAGATCCATTTCTTTTCAAGACCTAAATTATTGCATAAATTCTCAAAATTATACCAGACTTTGGTTAACTTCTCCTTCGTAGCATTTCTCGACATTTGTATAGTCACTCCTTTTCGTACTTCTTCCACTGCTTTTATCAAGTGCTTAGTGCTATAAAACTTTACTTTCTCTTGGACGTACCTGAGGACTTCACCTATATCATGCTCAACCTGCTCCTTCGCAGCGTCATGAGCCAACTTCATGATGTTTGAAGCTTGCAAAAGGTGTTTTTTAATAAATACACCTGCGTGGCGAAAAGCATTTGGCAAAACAATCGCACGGCACTGAGGGCATTTGAGTGCACTGATCTCCTTTTCTTCCGCCTTGCTGGCGAACAAATCATACAGTTTCTTTGCAGCAAAAATCATTTTGCAGCACGGAAGCTCAACGAGTGATTGGGTTTCTACACTATTGTCTGTGCGCAGTATCTCCAACTCTTTGCCTTCAATGTATGTCACCACCTTATTTGCGACCGCCAGAGCTTTCGCATCCCCAGCCCTGTAGCACTCGCGGCAGAATGGAGGGCACCGCTCCCCGCACAGGCCACAGCAGCGGTGGCCGCAGGAAAGATTCCGCTCGCAGCGCCTCCAGCAGCCAGAGGAAAGAGCCACAGAGTTATCCTCAGTGACTTCAAACTCACAGGTCTCGCTGCAATTTTTGCTGCACTTTCCGTGCGGGCACTGCCACTGGCACATCTCCTTGCACACTCGTGACGGGCACTCACTGCATCTGTGCAGAGCATTTTTGCTCAACTTGTTACATGGCGTTCCGTGGCCACAGTAGAATGCACAGGGCTCCTCACATATATTTACGGTAGCCGTACATCCCAATTTACTGTTGTGTCCACACACAAGTGCCTTTCCTGGCTCCCTGCAGTCACTGTGAACCTTTCGCTGCGCGCACAGACCGCACTTCCCGCCACACTTGTGCCCGCACTCCAATGTCGCATTGCAAGGCACCAAACAGATCGGCGGCGGGTCCGTAGAGGCACAGGCAAACGCATCCGACATGTGTCCACAGTGAAGTTCAACAGTTGCCTTCTCTTTGCAGTCGCAAGGTCCCTTATGGCCGCACCTCAGCTAACAGACTGACTTGTTTCCCTCCTGTCGGCACGATGCCACAACCTTCCGGCATTGTGCTCTGCACAGCGAGGCAATATCCTTCCTGTTGCACGAGTGTTCCACCTCGTGGCCGCAAGGAGCTTTGCTGCGCTGTGGCCGAGTGCATTTGGAGACTTGCTTCTCATGTTCTTCATCCTCGCCGTGGTGACAGTTACGTGTACATACATGTCCACAGCTCATATGCTCACCGCACTTTTCTCTGCACTTGCGGAATAACGTGTGATTCACATGCTCTACGCACTCTGCCTCTACCTCATGCCCGCATTCCGCCTCCGTCTTGCACATCGTAGTGCATGGCGGCACATTTTCAAGCTGATGGCAATGCAATTTAATACAATGCCCGCAGTCAGGATATGTGTAATCGACACGTACCGTGCATTTGCCGCATTTATAACCGCACCTTTCCGCGCAGATGTGCCAGCACGAGCGCGGGGGAATGCACAACTGTCCGACTCGCTCACACTTGCTTTGGCATGGCGGATGCTCCCGCTCCCCGTGGCAGAGGCTTTCGCACATGTGCCCGCACTCCAACTCCGCATCGCACGACATTGTGCAATACGTGAGGTGCACTTTGTACTCCTTTGCGCTGCCGAAGGAGAGGTCCCGCGCCGGGTGGCGATTGCACCGCGCAGGAAAGCGAGTGCCAATGCTCTTTCGCTCGCGGCAGTGGCGCTCGAGATTGGCCCACAGCGCCGAGGCGCCGGAGAGCAAAGTGCCGCAGCCCACCACATAGAGCGCACTGCGGGCTCGGCTCAACGCCACACATGCGCGATTGTCGAGGCGAAGGAACCCATGTTTTGCAGTGCGCACAAGCGATAGAATGATAATATCGTCCTCTTCGCCTTGGAAGTCGTCCACAGTGCTCAGCCGAACACCTTTATCAAGCTCCTTCTTTATATCAGTTCCGATGTATTTGCTGCGCCGCGGAACGTGCAGCGACTCCAGTTCCTTAAGCACTGCAANACCCATGCTTCTCAGTGCGCACAAGCGAAAGAATGATAATGTCGTCCTCTTCGCCTTGGAAGTCGTCCACAGTGCTCAGCCGAACACCTTTATCAAGCTCCTTCTTTATATCAGTTCCGATGTATTTGCTGCGCCGCGGAACGTGCAGCGACTCCAGTTCCTTAAGCACTGCAAGATGCTGTCCCGTATATGGCGTAAGAATCGTTATGCTCTTTCCCATATTCACCTTCATGAGATAATGCGCAATGCATGCCACAATTTTTGCCTCAAAACGATTCTCCGGGGACATCAATGAGTTGCGCATGCTCTCCGCCTTTTCGCCCTGCCCATCGTGGCTCAAAAAGAACAAACGGATTGGCGTTCCGTCCTCGTGACAGACACCAAATGGCGGCGAAATGTTTAATGTGCGTGGGTGATCCTCAATGATCACTGCTGTGTCACCTGCAACGTTGCTGCGCCTGTAGTATGGCTTTGTGAGGTCTGATATCTCGGGTGCCATACGCCGCTGCATTGTGAGTGTCACACACGGCAGACCGCACAGGACCAGTCGCTCCATTGTCGACACAGCCAAGTTTTTCTCCCGTTCCAGCAGGTATTCATTGACTTTTGGCTTCAATTGCTTGTGGTCACCAATAAGCACCACGTGCTGCATGCTTGCTGTGATGCAAGCAAGCAAGTGGGACTCGAGGACTTCTGCGGCTTCTTCCACAACTAGCACAGAGGCACCGCAGCGCTGAATAGCGCCGACAGAGTGCATTAGCTTTGTCGATGTCGCGCCAATGACTGCGTATCTTTCAAATTCACGAGCGTTCATGTTCGCTTCTTTTTTCTTTAAATCCTCTTTCTCTTCATTTATTTTAGCAACAAGTGTGTTAAGCCCTTCCTGGAGAGAATACATTCTCTCTTGCAAAAGCACAGAAATCAGTTCAGAGCGCTCTGCACCTGGTGGGGCAGTGGAAATACGATTGCATGCATCGCGAGCCAAAGCGTCCCGCTCTTCTTTTGTGGGCAAAGAGAGAAATGTCATTTGGTGTTTCTCACCCAATTCTTCGACATCATTGTCAAGATCGCGCTCCTGGCGCCGACGCTCTCCCTCTTCGCGTTCGAGCTCTTGAAGCTGCGCGTCCACAGCATCCATCTGGTTTGTGTCCTCCACGTGCGCACTCGCAGCAGTTGTCATATCCGCAAGTGGAGGCAATGTGTGGCCATCGGGCATTCCCTCCATCCGCCAAGACTCCAAGAAAGGCATGTACACAGCAGGCATAGGCTTAATCAGGGCAATCAGGTTGTCAATTCCGCGTACAAAAGTTTCAATACAATAGGTAAGGATATTATTATTTTGGTCATCATTCAAAAGCGAGAAACATTCTTCCACATATTTCACAGCATCATCAATCCAAGCTTTGTTTAGGTGTACTTCGCGCTTCAAATCCGAAATATCTTTCAGAACATCACTAATATCATCAAAATACGCATCTTCTATGTCTAGACACTGATTCATCAGGAACGGCATGATGTCCACCTCCCCATGCCACTGATTTGTCTTCAGTGCCAGTGACATTTGCTCCAGAGCGTTAAGACTGACTGGTATTGGAATACACAGCTCTTCAGAGACTTCTTGTCTAAGCATGTTGTACTTACTCTGTACGCTCTGCCAGTTCTCCCGATGCATCCTGCATTTTTGGATCCACACACTGTGTGTGTGAGGATCCATGTGCTTGGCCATAACACCCAGTATTTCATCTTCAGTTTTCATTCCCAATGTAGAACAGGACTTGATTGCATCAATTTCCTTAGCGACTCGCACGAGCGCATCTGCATTCTCACTTCGCGGGTGCCGCATGGGGATGACGTACGGCTTCATGTTCTCATTTTTGGGATTTCCAAGAAGTCCAATCTTGACACCATATCCTTCAGTAACAGGAATAAGGCTTTCAAAAACACTTTCCAGCGCATGATGCGTGAACGTCATCACAACAATGGGACCAATCCCAAGCGTCTCATTATTGAAAAGCAGCAGCTGCAAAAACTTGGAGCCAACAAAGCTTTTCCCTGTGCCTGGGGTTCCCTGCACAACAGCAACCCGATTCCGCATTATGTGTTGCAGCGCTTCCACCTGCGTAGGATCAAGAAGCGCCATCTCCCCATCAGAGCTCTGACGAACTTTCTTCTCCGCCTCTTCGCTCCAATCGCTTCCGGGACAATCATTCAGCGCTGGCTGCTTACTCTCGCTTCCATCCCTAAGCGCCACGCAGCAGCCAATCTCAATCGCCGGGTTATGCTGAAGATATATCGGAGGATCCATAGCTTCATCCCCAATGATAAGAGCTCGTAAGAGGTCGGGTTCATTGTTCTCTGCCACTTTAGACTCTTGTACGCGGAGCTGCTTCAGACTTGCCGCCGTGGGCAAGTAGAAGTTTTGAGATCGGACGAGTAAAAAGCGTGCTTGTGGTTTGAGGAACGGCCAGCAGCGTAAAAGGTCCACAGGAGACAGAGAAACCGTGCCGTCTTCACATTTTTTAACAACGGCAACAAAACAGTTCTCGTCTTTCATTGGGATCCCCTCCTGCCACAAAAGGACAAGATCTCCCGAAAGGAATTGTGCTTTTTGTGAGATGAAACGCGTCTTTACTACGAACACCGCAAGAAGTCCGTCATATGGGGTAGAATTCACGTGCTTAAATGTTAACTGGTACACTTGAAAGCGGTGCTGGTACCCAAGCTGTTGGTGGTTTTTTTTGAGGACGTCAAGCCCTCTTTCTAGCACGCCGGTTGCAATTTCATTCAGTGAATGCATAAAATCAGCCCTGGATAAATGTTGAAGTGCTCGCAAGTGAAGTCCCCGGGGTTCTGACGGAATGAAGCGATCCACCACCAGCCCAGGCAATGCTCTAAGTTCAGAGAAAGATGATCGCAATTCCCTCGCCGAGGACGGCCACACAGCATTGTTGAAAACGGGTGTTGCTGCTTCATGGTACATTTTGCTCACCACATAGCGTTTTTGTTTTTGATCACTTTCCTCATCAAGTTCTGCCATCTTTATATTACTTTCAGTGTCCCGCAAAAACTCCACCGCTGTTTGACGTTCTTCTGGAGAAACAGACGTCAAGTTAGAGGCCTCCCCCAGTGCCCGACGTGTGTCGGGAGATGTTGGGTCCCGCCTACATACACCATACACAAGAGAAAAAAAAGAGTTTTGTGTATCGGGGGGCAATGCAATAAGTTTATCCATGTGCTCTGTGGAGCGAGTTACCCAGGCATCACACCACATACGCACCTCCACCAAATCTTCTGAGAATGGGGCTTCGGAATTTTCAAAGGATGTCATTATTCGATGAACAATAGGCAAAAGGTATTGCACCGCATCTGTGACTCGCAGCAGATTCTGAAACCCTTTCCGCTTCGACTCGTCGGCCAAAATATACTTCAGCGGATCTTCTAAATTGGCGAGTTCCAATGCCATCTGTACAGCTGAAGTGCCTGTTTCGCGTGAGCGTTCAGGCTGGCACTCCTTGCGGTGTAAATACTGGCACGTGCTGTGGTTGCGGCACGGGTTGCGCAAGCACCAGCGTCCACGGCCGTACTCGCGCGCTCTGTTCAGGCCTGGGTTCTGCACAAGGAGCGAGACAGAGACACTTTCACCATCAATGTGAATGAGGGTCTCTAATTTTGGTCTGCATCCCCGAGTTCCATCCACATTTTTTTTATACCGTGTAGATCTGTCCAAATGAACTTCAGCTTTGCTATCGTTCATTTTATATAAAGATATATTTTTGTTGGTGTTGTAGGTAAAGCAAAAAACTTAGTATAGGAATAAAATGAAGCTAATAAAACTCTATAATAACTTTTCTAATCGATGGGAACGATCAAAAACAGAGAATAAGGGAAACAGTCAATTACACACTTTAGCAGCGATGTAATGCTATAAACCATTCCGTGTGTATAAATGCAAACTCGACTAATTTTATGTGTTCAATACTGTGTTTTTCTCAAGCGCAACGTAAAGGTACAATTTTTCAATACAGTACACTTAAAAAATTTTTTGAACTGTCCAAAAATCATTAGAGAGCGCGTGTCATTCCCTCTCTCGTTCTAACGCAAGCATACTTGTTGCGAAGTAACCCCCCAATAAAAAAAAAGTATTATTTCGAGTAATTTTTCTCAATAAGGCATGTCGATGAGGCCAAACGACGACATGAAGAAAGCCATGACAAGAGCTTCATAACATAAATTCTGAGAGAGAGATTCACTCATCAACTGTCTTCATTCAATTCAATAAAAGCACTCAACGCAAGGTCATTCAATCAAAATAGAAAATTCATTATTGTTTTTTTTTTTTTCGTTTTTAAAACAACACAGGATTGCAAATACCAAACCTCAGTATTTACAAATAATACTTTTGC
>JASANW010001215.1:0-22680 GCA_030849725.1 Trypanosoma boissoni
TTGATTTTCCCTTTTTGTCTCGTGATTTATCACCTATGCTGCAGGAAAGTCTAGGCCAGGCTGAGTAGATGGGTGGAGATTTTGCTTTATCATCTATGCCCTGCCTTTCTTTTCAATTGTATCTATTTTATTTATTTGATTGTTTCTAAATTAAAAAAATAAGAATAATTGTTTTTTTTTTTTGCATTTTTACTATAAACCTTTGCGCACACAAATAATATTCATATGTGAGAGCACTTAAAGAATGGTAAAGAATAGTGTAGTAGGAAGGTGGAAGACAGATGATGTCGTTGAGTCATGCGAGCGGTGCAATACTAAATTTACTCTTACGCGACGTCGCCATCATTGCCGGTATTGTGGATGTATCTTTTGTGCCTCTTGTGCCAATGTTTTTATCCGCATACCTGGGTTCCAAGCGGTGAAGCCGCAGCGAATTTGTCTTACTTGCCTTGACATGCTTTCCAGGACATCTAGCTCTACACCTAAACAAACAAACTCACTGAGCGGTATCTGCGTAGAAGCACAAGCCAGTTCGTCGTCTAGGACTTGTATTGCCGGCGTCAGCGCCTGCAGTACTAGTTCGAATGCTAATGAAGATGAGCAACAGGTGGTTGAGGACGACAGTGCTTCTGGCGATGATGATGTTTCTGTTGCTATTGCCGGTGTGTATTCTTCTGTTGAAGAGGGCCAACACACGAACACCATCCAATTTTTGACCACTCTGCAAGACAACGTAAAGTATTCGGAAGGTTCAGATGTTATGAATGTATTGATGTATGTTTCTGAAGCAATATACCAAGTGACATACATAACGCTTGAGGAGAATGAAAGCATGTCAGCGGTAGCAGAGCGATTGGTGGAATCTTACTCTAGATTGGAAAATGGCCCTTTTAAGCCCTTCAGCGAGAATGATAGAAAGCTTCTCTTAGAACGTTTGCACTTTACCAGCGAGTCCGTGGAGATCGAAGGGAGCCTGAGGTCTTTGGAGTTGGCTTCATGCTGCACGCACATTGTTCTGTCGACACTTTCGACAAATGAAATAAAAAAAATGTGCGAAGGTACGGAGAGTGAGGGACGTGTTATTCGTGATTTTTTTCGAACGGAATGTCGTTTCGAAAGTGATGATAATTACGGAATCAAATGATTAGCGCATATTTGCAAGTGTTAGAATTTGCTTTCATTCATCTTTTTCTCCGCCACTTCTTATTCGTTGAAAAGTGTTTTTTTTTTTTTTTTTTTTTTTTTGCAGCACTGAAACCTCAAGGTGCGATGCACTTTAGCATTCGCCCAGTCGGGAAAACAATGTCGTGTGCATCCAAATTTTACATTTTGTGTCATTTGTTTCTGCCAACATCTATTGCTATTATCGCTACTATAATTACGAATTCCAGTACTTATCACTATTAGAGCGGTATGTGTTGTAAATAAGGTAAATAAATAAGAGAAAAGGTTGGAGTTTTCTTCGGCAACATGAATGGGGAAAAAAAGAAAAAAAATTGTTTATATTCATTTTTTTTTTTGCTTTTTGTATTAAATGCCAGTGATGAGCTTTTTGATATATTTTTAGTTTTTCTTTTTCTTTTCATTGCTGGTTTGAGAGTGGCTCTGCTTACACATCACAGGTTATTATTATTATTATTATTGTTGTTGCTGTTAACTTTTTTTTTTCTTTTTTTGTGCGTGCGCAGAACGATAGTGAATGGGATGCTCCTTGATTTCTGACAAAAGTGCTTCGTAGAAGTGTACTTTGTGAGTGTTTGCTAATTTGAAAAGAAAATAAAAACAAAAAGATAAATAGTTAAAAATAATTACTTAAGAGATGTATTGAAAATGCATGAACACTGAACTTCTTCACGTCTACCCTTCATTTTTCTTTGATATACATATGTATTTATGTATGTATGTAGTCATGAACGTCTCCAACTTTCTAAAAGAACTTAAAAAAGCTGAAAAGATAAAGAAAAGCGATGACGAGGGAGTAGGCAGCGCGCTCAGTTCCCCGGGGATTGTGAAGGGAATTGCTTTAAAGCAGCGGGAAAAAAACGATGATTTGTTTTCTGTGGATGATTTATCCGAAGCAAGTGAACCGGATAATGATGAGATGGCGGCGCCGATGACTTTAGGAAGTAAGCGGCAAAGGTATGAGGGCTTTGGGCGCCCGAATGATGGAAGAATTAAACCCCGTGAAGACTACGAAGAGCTGAAAACGTATAAAACCAATCACACAAGCAGCGGCAACAGACTTGTGTTTACAACTCGCAAGCGTATTGTGCCACTTATTTCCCGCAGCACTTCTGTGCGGCAATCACATAACGCCTCCGTGGATGCACTGCGAAGAGAACTTTTGCAGAGACGTGAGGGGTACAATCATTGCAGCCAGAACGTCGAGAAGGCACTGACTGATACGGATATGTTACGCAGAAGTGGAGAGAGTGCGGGTGTGCAGGAGCTTCTTGTGGCCGTGGAGGACCTTCTCACGGGAGAAACTCAAGACTCCAACAAATTTATTCCACCTGCCTCGAGTGAACAGCACAACAAACCCGCGGAGGCTCCTCCTGCGGTATCAGTCAAGTCTGAAGTTCCGAAAGATCCTCTCCCGGAGGTGCGTAGCTCAGCAGTTGCTGCAAAAAAAAGTTTATTTGCACGTGCAAAGAGCCTTACGAGTGGAGTAGGAGGATCGACGACTAAAGAAGGGGAACATCTCTACACAAAGAAATTTAAAGGCTGAAGAAAGCCGTTTTTAATTTACATTATTTTCTTGCTTACTGCTATTTGATTGAAGTATGAAGGAAGTTTCCCTTTGTAACCGTGTAGATGTGGTCTTTGTGTACTATCTTTTTTTTTTTTATCGAATTGAGTGTTTTTCTTGTTCGTTACTCTGGGCTGCCTCGGGAGCATTTTATATATATATATATATATATATGTATATATGTAATTTTTCTGCTGTTATCTATGCAAAGTGTGGGGTGGAAGAAGTTATATAGTACATCGCTGCAAAGAGTTTTATGGAGCGTTTGGTTTTGGAGTCCTCTATTGGAGAAGGTCGTTTCGGCTCTGTGCGTGCTGCCATTGTGAAGGACTCTGGTGCCCCGGTAGCAGTTAAACTCATTAATTTACCTAGTACAGATGAAGGAATTCCACATCCTCTCGCACGGGAGCTGTTGATTGCTCAACGTTTAAGTCATCCTTTTATTATTCAAACATATGAAGTATTTGCATCGGGTTCTTCAATAGCGTTAGTTATGGAGCGCTGTAAGACAGACTTGGCCTCGCTACTAGAGGGGAGAGATGCAAGTAACCCACTTTCTCCTGTAAGAGCAAAATCTTTCTTTAGAATGCTTCTCACTGCTCTCGCATACATGCATCACGAAGGTATTCTTCATCGTGACGTAAAACCCTCCAATTGTTTTATTAGTGAGAACGATGAACTACGCCTAGGGGACTTTGGTCTAAGTCGCTTTTGCGATACAGAAATATCTATGACGCACGAAGTAGTCTCCAGGTGGTATCGAGCACCGGAATTACTCTTTGGAAAGCGACACTACGGTTCAGAAATTGATATGTGGTCTGCAGGCTGCGTATTTGCGGAACTATTACGGGGTTATAGCGGGGCTCTTTTCGAAGAAGATGGAGACATTCGACAACTATCTAAAATATTTGACATACTCGGTACTCCTAATGTAACTTTGTGGCCTTCCGTAGTGGCATTACCAGACTGGGGAAAGGTGAGCTTTGATCCTCGAGCGCCCGTACCACTGTGTGAGATTTTTCCCGAGGCATCCAGCGCGGCACTGGATCTAATACAAGGCTTTTTGTCTCTGGACCCATCTAGGCGCACAACCGCAGCTGATGCTCTTCGTCACCCTTACTTTACGGAGTACCCGACCTCATACATATAGTAAAGGAAATAGGGTTGTAGTCTATTATCCCTATTTTCTTTCTGTATTCAGGGATATTATGAAAGATTGTACTTTTCTCGAGTTTGGTGTTTCCTTTTTGTTGTTGTTGTTCGTTTGTTTGTTTGCTTGATCTTTACGTATCTCTTTCCTTCTAGAAGCGTTTACACAAATTAATAAAGTAGAAGTGGAACGAGCGCTTGCGTTGATATACATTATTTAGAGAATAGATATATGTTTTTATTTTGTTCTTCTGGTGTGGAGTTTGCTATTGATGTAAAAAAATTTTTTTTTTTTTAAATCTTCGATAGGTCCTTTTTTTCTTTTTCTGTGAATAGAATTTAAACTACATGTACCGTCGCTTTCATTATCGAATTAGTCTACCCTTGGCCAGCTTACGTTGGACTGCTACAGATAACTATGTTAATCGCCATGTAGGTCCAACCACCGCAGATACAATGTCTATGCTTCAATTGGTGGGCAAACAAACTCTATCTGATTTGATGACAGCTGCGTTACCTGGAGATGTGCTTCGACCACCACTTAAAGGCTTTCCAGCTATGAGTGAAAAAGATGCCCTTGCGCTTGTGCGTTCGCTTGCTTCACGTAACAAGGTTTATAAGAGCATGATTGGACATGGGTATTATGAATGCATCACCCCGGCACCTATTATTCGTAACGTTATTGAAAATCCCGGGTGGTATACACCATACACACCGTATCAGGCCGAGATATCTCAGGGTCGCTTAGAATCCCTGTTGAACTATCAATCTATGGTGTGTGACTTAACCAAGATGGATGTGTCTAATGCATCGCTTCTTGATCAGGCCACAGCATCCTCCGAGGCAATGTATCTTGCCTTTCAACGTAGTCATCGGAAGAAGGGGACTTTTTTTGTATCTCGGAATGTTTTTCCCTCATGTATAGAGATGATAAAAACAAGGGCTGAGCCACTTAAAATAAACGTAGTGGTGGGAGACATAGACTTGATAGACTGGGCTGATCCATCTTTATGCGGTATTTTTGTACAAACTCCCGATGCAAAAGGCGCTATTCATGATTTCACGATGCTGTTTGAAATGTCAAAAAAACATGGTGTCACCAGCTGCTGTGCGACAGACCTGCTCGCCTCGGTTCTTCTCAAGCCGCCGGGAGAAATGGGCGCTGATGTTGTTATTGGCTCAGCCCAGCGGTTGGGCGTACCATTGGGCTATGGTGGACCACATGCGGCATTTTTTGCGGCGAAAGAGGAATTTAAACGTTTGATGCCAGGTAGGATTATTGGAATAAGTAAAGATTCTTCAGGTGATCCAGCTTTTCGTATGGCTTTACAGACTCGTGAACAAAACATCAAACGGGAAAGAGCAACATCAAACATTTGCACAGCGCAAGCTTTACTTGCAAACGTTAGTGCTTTCTATGCTGTTTATCATGGTTCAGAAGGTCTGCAAGAAATAGCAAATGAAATTCATAGAAAAACTAAAATTCTCGCTGTTGGTATGGAATCAGCTGGCCACACTGTTGTTAATGGAACTTTCTTTGACACCATAACAGTGGCCTTGAAGGGAATGTCTGCGGAAGTTTACGCTACACGTTGTATTGAAAAAGAAATCAATGTCTTTGTTGATTACAGCAATGACACTGTGTCTATATCTGTGGACGAGGCCACCACTGAAAGCCACGTAGGCTCTCTTTTAGAGGCAGGTGGTCTAAAGCTTCCAGTGGTAAATGCACTTTCTCAGATCTCTAGTCAAAAAACTGTGGTGCCCGAAAATCTTTGGCGAAATTCAACCTTTTTAATGCACCCCACTTTTCAAAATTATAAGAGCGAAACTGAACTGATGCGATATATTCACCGGCTTCAACGAAAAGATTATGGCCTTACACATGGCTGTGTTCCTCTTGGATCATGTACCATGAAACTAAACCCGGCGGCTGCTATGATGCCTCTTTTGTGGGACGAGCTAATAAATATTCACCCCCTCGTGCCTGTGGATCAAGCGAGAGGTTATAGCGCGCTGTGTTTGGATCTTGAACAAAAACTAAAAGATATTACGGGGTTGGATGCTGTATCACTGCAACCAAACAGCGGCTCTCAAGGTGAGTACGCTGGTCTTCGTATTATTAGAGCATACCATATGGCTAAAAAAGAAGGTCATCGCAATGTGTGTCTCATCCCAGAGAGTGCCCACGGTACGAATCCGGCTTCAGCTGTTTTGGCAGGGATGAATGTGGTTGTTGTGAAGTGTCTCCCAGATGGTCAGATAGATATGAAGCACTTGGAAGTTCTGTGCGAAACCCACGCGAAAAATTTATCTTGCATCATGTTAACTTACCCAAGTACTTATGGATTGTTTGATAAGGATGTGATGAATATAACATCTATAGTACATTATCATGGTGGTCAGTGCTATATAGATGGAGCAAACATGAATGCGATGGTATCCTACACAGGTCCAGGATTCATTGGTGGTGATGTTTGTCACATCAATCTTCATAAAACGTTTTCTATTCCTCATGGTGGTGGAGGTCCTGGAATGGGCCCCATTGCTGTGCGACAACATTTGGCTCCATTTTTACCAAATTCCGTTTTCAATCAAAAAATTGGTGGTTCGCAAGCGTTTGGACAAGTTTCTCAAGCAGCTTATGGATCAGCATCGATTCTACCCATTTCATATATGCTGATGCTTATGCTAGGATCCCAGGGACTGAAAGTTTGTACAGAGTACGCCGTGTTAAACGCAAACTACTTAAGAAAACGTCTTGAGGCTTACTATAACATCCTTTTTCTTAGTGAAAACGATTACTGTGCTCATGAGTTCATTTTAGATCTTCGTCCGTATAAAAAGACAGCTCAAGTAGATGCTGAGGATGTCGCAAAGCGGTTGATGGATTACGGCTTTCACGCACCTACTTTGGCTTTTCCAGTCCCCGGGACGCTTATGATTGAGCCTACTGAATCGGAGTCGAAAAAAGAACTGGATCGTCTAGCAGACGCTCTCATTTCCATCCGAGAAGAGATAGCAGCCATCGAAAGGGGTGAACAATCAAAGGAAAACAATCCTTTAAAGAACGCTCCTCATACCGCAAAATGCGTCACCTCCGAAGTTTGGGATAAACCCTATAGTCGAAGAATGGCCGCTTTTCCCTCACCTCACTGTCACGTAGAAAAGTACTGGCCAACAGTGAGCCGCATCGATGGGGCCTATGGTGATCGTCATTTGATGTGTAACTGTGCCTCCCTTGAATCTTACACATAGCATATACATACACACATGCTTATATATATATATATATATATATATATAATTGTGTGTATTTTACTGGTTGATGCCTCAAGAAGTGCGGAGAAAAAAAGGGCCAGTACGCGCAGCAATGCTCCACCATCCGCTATTTTGGTGTCGACAAACAGTTTTTTTTTACCGCTAAGGTTTTTTTTTTTTTTACATTCATTTAACGCACTTAATAAGGGTGATAATTGGTAATATTGATGGAGGTGTGTGTTTGTGAGACACTTCTAATTGAAAAAAAAAAAAAAGAAATGCAATAAAACTATGATATTCAGGGAATTTACGAAAAGAAATACTCAGATAATGTAAAGCAAAACATGACGATTTTGGCGTTATGGGAACCGATGAATGCCTTTGAAATTTGTAAGAGAAAGTTTTTTTTTCCCCCCGTTGTGGTAGCAACTGTGTTTGTTATCAATTTCTCGATTAATTCCTTATAGATATATATATATAATAACAAAGGTGAAAATATAGTTGCCTGTGGTTTTGATGAATTTAGAGTAAAAATGTGAGTGTTTTTTGAGTCAGTTACATGTACTGTTGCTTCGTTAAAAACCGAGAAAGGATAGTATGCCCACAATTTCTGTGAATACGAAGTGTGGCGAAGCTGAAAAAGTTCAGATTTGGGCCAATAATCCGACGAAGTGCGCTCCAGCCAATGAATTCACCGACATTTAATAGTCCATTAGTAGTTTCTTACCCCTAGTGCCGAGGTGTGTGCAAAACTATTTTCGGTGTCGTCACTAAGCCCTTAGGGTGCCGAAATCTATGTGTTCTTTTTTAAGCATATAACATTCGGACACTTCTGTTGCGTGCCTTGCCTATTCTTGGTTTAGCCTGACTGCTGTGTGACATGAGATGCAATACTTCCTGTGCAAAGGTCTGTCGAGCCATTGCTTCCTGTTTATTTCTCTGTCAGATATTTGTTTTGAATCCATTATTGGCCATTCTTCACTGAATCTGCTATTGTTGTTCTTTGTGCGTGCAAATATTGACCATGCATTTATGGGACAGGGGCACATACACTTACTTGTAACACCTTACGCTTCCTATACTTTGTGTAACTGTACGTAAGAGAACATGAGCAATTCTGACAAGATACAGGTCATGACGAAGTGAATAATATAACGATATGCTGTTTGAACTACTTAACGACATGATTCATGAGAAGCATCCAGCAAGCCGCAATAAAGCGTTTAAAGTGCCTGTGCCCTGAAATAAAAATTGCTGTTGTGACTATCCTCGAAAGAATTGATATTAGGACTGATTCTTGATATGCTCTGAGAAGAAGTGGCGTCGCGGAGAAATGAGTGGGCTCATTGTTTTTGTGAAGAGCACAAGTTCATAGATTAAAAAAGGGTTTTTCTTTTGCCGATATCGTTCTGGCAAGTGCTGCTACCGTTGCACTAGTGCTTACTGATAGCCCCTCGGGCAATTCTTGAAATGCAGGCATCGGGTGGTTTTGCAAGAGTGCTCTTTCAGCCTGTAGAAGAAGTGCTTAGCCTTTTTGCACTTTCTTCTCTTTTTCTTCGCCATTACGGAATGAAAGTCCTCTATGAATTATGGCAGGAAGTGCGCTTAGTGTGATAGTCTTTTAGCGGCACTGTTGCACGTGCGGCACATCTCATGCATTGGCAAAGATACACTTTAGCACTCTGACCTGTCTTGCAGCGCACACAGTGCATCTTTGCATCTGTGCAAGTCCGTTTTTTTTTTTTTTTTAGCACTGCCGAAGACGTAAGTGTATGACATTGCGGCTTAGGCCATGGGTGCCCACTGTGCTGTGGGCTTTTTAGCTGCTGTCCTGCTATACAGTTATTCCAAAGGAAATGATAGGTTTGAGCTGCACTGACAGTATGCGCAGAAATTATTGTCAATAGCCGTGACAGTATCCTGCTGGGTATTGGGCCCCACTGCATCAAGGAATGATTCACACCTGTGTGCTTGCCACCATGAACTGTGAATATCTGTAGTAGTATGTGGGCTTTAGTTGTCTGGGTTGAGCATTGCTTGTGCTATAGCGGTGGCTTCTCAAGCAACTCGAAAGTGTCGCTTACAATACATTTTGTTTAGTAGGCATTCTGTTTTTTGGTGAATGTCTGACATGTTACAAAAGAGATGCGATTACTTTTTTTTTTTTTTTTTTTGTGTGTGTAATGGAGTTAAAAAATTAACGTTTGTTTAATACACATTGCGCAAACATGTTAGATGCCTTAAAGGTGATTTGTCTTTTTTGTGTGGTGCTTTGTATTTCGGGTTATAATGCCTTTATATTTTGTCTTGTGTGGTTGTACCGGAATAATCCTGGTGACCCATCTGACACGAATCTAAAAATATTAAATAAAGAAAAAGCAGAACAACAACAAGCAGGCTGCTCACTACGCCGTGGAAAAAGCAAAAGCGGTGAAGGAGGGAATGAATCATGTTGCATTTAGGAACATTCACAGTGATACCCGGGATGGAGTTTTCAGAGAGTCTTTATGTTAGTGAGTGAGTGAGTGCTTACATTGTAATATAGAAACAGCATAATGCATTTTTAGTGGGTTGTTTTAACTTGTTATTAAGATTATATTTTTACAAGACGTTTTTATTTTGGAACAAAAAGGAAAAATGAAGTATTATTGGGAGAATCTTAAATTTTTATGAAGCATCAACATCGAGTATATGCGAGGTTATGGAATACAGTGGAAGTGCTTCTCTTTTAAATATAAATTTAACGCACATATGAGTCCCTCAAATGCGCAAAGTATGAATCTCAGTGAATGTTTTGAACATCATAATCTAAATCTTTTGAGGGCCTTGTCAACACGAAATAAATCGTTACACTATTTGCTTCTTGCACGTAGACCGATAAAGCAACGACGAAACGTATCTTGGAAAACGAACTTAATTAGAAAAAGTTAGTGGTAAACATATACATAAATCACTTTTCCGTAGAAACTATTCTGCCATCTTGCAAAACTTATTTATGGGCGATCTTGAATACGAAGAGTTGGCAGTAAGAATGTAAGGTAAAATTAAATTTTGACTTTGCCTTGTGAAGCTGTTAGTTCTCATGGGTTTTTTTTTTTTTACTTTTAGTATTTTTCTGTCATGAGACAAGTGGATACTTTTTCTCGCTGAAGAAATCCATGCGGTGTTCTGCTCTCCGCTTTGCGCCTCGCCAGCGGCTCCGCTGAGGGCTCCGCACTGTGTGGCGTGTGGGGGCGCTCTAATGGCATTTCTTGGCGGAAGGCCTCCCTGGGAGACAGCTCGGACTAGTGGCTCCTGATGTCTTGATCGCTCCTGGCCGTTTTCGTGATTTATTTATTTGTTTTGCGTTCTCTTAGCTTTGTCATTGAATTACAAAGACTTGGGCGTCTAAAGAAAGGTATTCGTTGTGAACACTGAGGTTTTATATTTGCAATCCTGCGTTGTTTTAAAAACGAAAAAAAAATACTAATGAATTTTCTATTTTGATTGAATGACCTTGCGTTGAGTGCTTTTATTGAATTGAATTAAGACAGTTGAGTGAAGATCTCTCTCAAATTTGATTTTATGCAGATAAAATCAGCGCTTTTTTCAAGTTTTCATCTAGCCTCATAGAAATAAATTATTGAAAACAAAAATTCGAAAGTATACTTTTTTTTTTTTTTACATGGGGAGGGGGTTACTCCACAGCAATTATGTTTGCATTAGGACGAGAGAGGGAATGACACGCGCTCTCTAATGATTTTTGGACAGTTTAAAAATTTTTTTAAGTCTAGTATATTGAAAAATTGTAGCTTTACTTTACGGATGAGAAAAGCACAGTATTACACACATAAAATTAGTCGAGTTTACATTTGTACACACAGAATGGGTTGTAAAATTACGTCGCTGCTAAAGTTTGTAATTGACTGTCTCCCTTATTCTGTGTTTTTGTTCGTTCCCATCGTTTAGAAAAGTTATTATAAAGTTTTATTGGCTTTATTTAATTCCTATACTAAGTTTTTGCTTTGCTTTGAACACCAACAAAAATATATCTTTATATAAAATGAACGGTAGAAGAACTGAAGCTCATTTTGGCGGATCTACACGGTATAAAAAAAATGTGGATGCAACTCGGGGCTGCAGACCAAAATTAGACACTCTCATTCGCATTGATGGTGAAAGTGTCTCTGTCTCGCTCCTTGTGCAGAACCCAGGCCTGGACAGAGCGCGCGAGTACGGCAGTGGACGTTGGTGTGTGCACAACCCGTGCCGCAACCACAGCACGTGCCAGTATTTGCACCGCAGGGAGTGCCAGCCTGAACACACACAGGAAATAAGCAGATCGGTTGTGCAGATGGCCTTTGAAATCGCTACCCTAGTAGATCCGCTGAAAGTTATTTTGAATGACGAGTCGAAGCGGAAAGGTTTTCAGAATCTGCTGCGAGTCGCGGGTTTGGTGGAATATCTTTTACCTATTGTTCTTCGAATTATGTCATCACTTGAAAGTTACGAAACGCCCCTCTCAGAATATTGGGAAGAAATACGTATGTTGTGTGATGCATGGACAACTCGCTCCACTGAGCACATGGATAATATTATTGCATTGTCTCCCGCTTTACAAAACTCTTTTTATTCTCTTGTGTATGACGTGTGTAAGCGGGACCCAACATCTCCCGATACACGTCGGGCACTGGCGGAGGCCTCCAAGTTGCCTTCTGTTTCTCCAGAAGAACGTCAAAAGGCGGCGGAGTTTTTGCAGAACACTCAAGGTAATATAAGGCTGGAAGAGCTTGATGAGGAAAGTGATCAAAAACACAAGCGCTATGTGGTGAACGTAATGTACCATGAAGTATCAACACCCACTTTCAACAGTGCTGTGTGGCCAATCTCGGCGCGTGGAATGAGATCAGTTTTCTCTGAACTTAGAGAATTGCCTGGGCTGGTGGTGGATCGCTTCATTCCACCAGAACTTCGGGGACTTCACCTGCGAGTACTTCAACATCTCTCCAGGGCTGAGTTTATGCATTCGCTGAGTGACATTGCAACCGCCGTGCAAGAAAGCGGGATTGATGTCCTCAAAAAAACCCACCAACAGCTTGGGTACCAGCGCCGCTTTCAAGTCTACCAGTTAACATTTAAGTACGTGAATTCTACCCCATATGGCGGGCTTCTTGCGGAGTTCGTAGTAAAGACGCGTTTCATCTCACAAAAAGCGCAATTCCTTTCGGGAGATCTTGTCGTTTTGTGGACGGAAGGGATCCAAATGAAAGAAGAGAACTGTTTTGTTGCCGTTGTTAAAAAATGTGAAGACGGCGCGGTTTCTCTGTCTCCTGTGGACCTTTTACGCTGCTGGCCCTTCCTCAAAGCACAAGCGCGGTTTGTACTGGTTAAATCTCAAAATTTTTACTTGCCTACGGCGGCAAGCCTGACACAACTCCGCGTCCAAGAGTCTAAAGTTGCAAAGAACAGTGAACCAGGCCTCTTACGGGCTCTTATCTGTGGGGATGCAGCTATGGATCCTCCGATATATCTTCAGCATAACCCGCCGATTGAGATTGGCCGCTGCGTGGCGCTTAGGGATGGAAGCGAGAGTAANGTCAGAACTCTGATGGGGAGATGGCGCTTCTTGATCGTACGCAGATGGAAGCGCTGCAACACATAATGCGGAATCGGGTTGCTGTTGTGCAGGGAACCCCAGGCACAGGGAAAAGCTTTGTTGGCTCCAGGTTTTTGCAGATACTGCTTCGCAACTATAAGAAGCTTGGAATTGGTCCCATTGTTGTGATGACGTTTACGCATCATGCGCTGGAAAGTGTTTTTGAAAGCCTTATTCCTGTTGCTAAGCGCTATGATGCCAATATTGGACTTCTTGGAAATCCCCAAAATGAGAACATGAAGCCGTACGTCATCCCCGAGCGGCGCCCTCGAAGTGAGAATACAGAGGCTCTCATGCGAGTCGCTAAGGAAATGGATGCAATCAAGTCGTATACTACAGTGAGTATGGAAGGTGAAGGTGAAATACTGGACGTCATGGAAAAGCACATGAATCCTCACACATATAGTGAGTGGAAGGAGGAGTGCGGGAAGTATCGAAAGGAATGGGGGTGCATGAAGAGGGAATACAGAAAACTCATACAAAAAGCCTCTGAAGAGTTATGTATTCTAATACCAGACAGTCTTGAAGTTTTGGAGAAAATGTCATCGGCACTGAAGACAAAACGGTGGCATGGGGAGGTGGATATCATGCCGTTTCTGAAGAAGCATTTCCTAAGTAATGAAGATACACAGTTTGTTGTTATTAGCTCTGCTCTGAAAGATATTGCGGCTTTGAGGCGCAAAGTACCCATAAACAAGCCTCTAATTGATGATGCAATAAAAGATGTGGAGAAGTTTTTTTCGCTTTTGCATAATGGTAAAGAAAATAATATCCTTGCCAGGTGCCTTGAATATTTTATACAAGAACTTGAGAAACTGATTGTACTGAAGAGATCTATGCTTCTTGTGGACAAATCTCAAATGGAGTCGTGGCGGATGGAGGGAATGCCCAATGGCCACAGATTGCCTCCGCTTGCGGATATGACAGCTGCTGCGGATGATCACTTGGAGGACACAAAACAGGCGGAAGCTGTGGACGCGCATCTTCAAGAGTTCGAACGCGAAGAGGGAGAGCGTCGGCGCCAGGAGCGCGATCTCGACGATGATGTTGAAGAATTGGGTGAGAAAGACCAAATGACATTTCTCTCTTTGCCCACAAAAGAAGAGCGGGACGCTTTGGCTCGCGATGCATGCAATCGTATTGACACTGCCCCACCAGGTGAAGAGCGCTCACGACTGATTTCTGTGCTTTTGCAAGAGGTTATGTATTCTCTTCAGGAAAAAGTTAACACACTTGTTGCTAAAATAAATGAGGAGAAAGAGGATTTAAAGCAAAAAGAAGCTGTTATGAACGCTCGTGATTTTGAAAGATACGCAGTCATTGGCGCGACATCGACAAAGCTAATGCTCACTGTCGACGCTATTCAGCGCTGTGGTGCCTCTGTGCTAGTTGTGGAAGAAGCCGCAGAGGTCCTCGAGTCCCACTTGCTTGCTTGCATCACCGAAAGCATGCAGCACGTCGTACTTATTGGTGACCACAAGCAATTAAAGCCAAAAGTCAATGAATACCTCCTGGAGCGGGACAAAAACTTGGCTGTGTCGACAATGGAGCGACTGGTCCTGTGCGGTCTGCCTTGTGTGACACTCACAATGCAGCGGCGCATGGCACCGGAGATATCAGACCTCACAAAGCCATACTACAGGCGCAGCAACGTTGCCGGCGACACAGCAGTGACCATTGAGGATCACCCCCGCACACTAAACATTTCGCCGCCGTTCGGTGTCTGCCACGAGGACGGAACGCCAATCCGTTTATTCTTTCTGAGCCACGATGGGCAGGGCGAAAAGGCGGAGAGCATGTGCAACACACTGATGTCCCCAGAGAATCGTTTTGAGGCAAAGATTGTGGCATGCATTGCGCATTATCTCATGAACGTGAATGAGGGAAAGAGCATAACGATTCTTACACCATATGCGGGACAGCAGTTTGCAATGATTAAAGAACTGGAGTCGCCGTACGTTCCGCGGCGCAGGAAATATATTGAAACTGACACAAATGGGATCGAAAAAGGTGTTCGGCTGAGCACTGTGGACAACTACCAAGGCGAGGAGGACGACATTATCATTCTTTCGCTTGTGCGCACTGCAAAGCATGGGTTCCTTCGCCTCGACAATCGCGCATGCGTGGCGTTGAGCCGAGCCCGCAGTGCGCTCTATGTGGTGGGCTGCGGCACTTTGCTCTCCGGCGCCTCGGCGCTGTGGGCCAATCTCGAGCGCCACTGCTGCGAGCGAAAGAGCATTGGCACTCGCTTTCCTGCGCGGTGCAATCGCCACCCGGCGCGCGACCTCTCCTTCGGGAGCACAGAAGAGTACGAACTGCACCGCGCGCATTGCCCAACGCCGTGCGGTGCAGAGTTGGACTGCGGGCACATGTGCGAAAGCCGCTGCCACGGGGGACGGGAGCATCCGCCATGCCAAAGCAAGTGTGAGCGAGTCGGACAGTTGTGCGTTCCACCGCGCCCGTGCAGGCACCCTTGTGAAAAAAGATGCAGTTATAAATGTGGCGAGTGTATGGTAGTTGTCGATTACAAATACCCTGACTGCGGGCATTGTATTAACTTGTATTGCCATCAGCTTGTAAAGGTGCCGCTTTGCACTACGATGTGCACGCAGGAGGCGGACTGCGGGCACCAGGTAGAGGCACAGTGCGTAGAGCATGTGAATCACACGTCATTCCGCAAGTGCGAAGAAAAGTGCGGTGTGCATATGAGCTGTGGGCATGTATGCAGGCGTAACTGTCACCACGGCGATGATGAAGACCATAAGCGGGAAGTCTCCAAATGCACTCGGAAACGGCACAGCAAAGCTCCTTGCGGCCACGAGGTGGTGCATCTGTGCAACAAGAAGGATATTGCCTCGCTGTGCAGAGCGCAATGCGGGAAGGTTGTGGCGTCGTGCCGACAGGCGGGAAACAAGTCAGTCTGCCAACTGAAGTGCGGCCATAAGGGACCTTGCGACTGCAAGGAGAAGGTCACTTTCAAACTTCCATGTGGACACACATCGGATGCGCTTCCCTGTGCCTCGAAAGCCCTGCCGCCGATCTGTTTGGTGCCTTGCAATGCGACATTGGAGTGCGGACACCAGTGTGGCGGGGAGTGCGGTCTGTGCGCGCAGCGAAAGTTTCACAGTGACTGCAGGGAGCCAGGAAAGGCACTTGTGTGTGGTCACAACAGTAAATTGGGATGTACGGCCACCGTAAACATATGCAAGAAGTTCTGTGCGTTCTACTGTGGCCACGGAAAGCCATGCAACAAGTTGGGCAAAAAGGCTCAGCACAAATGCAGTGAGTGCCCGTCACGAGTGTGCGAGGAGATGTGCCAGTGGCAGTGCCCGCACGGAAAGTGCAGCAAAAAGTGCAGCGAGCCCTGTGAGTTTGAAGTCACTGAGGATAACTCTGTGGCTCTTTCCTCTGGCTGCTGGAGGCGCTGCGAGCGGAATCTGTCCTGCGGCCACCGCTGCTGTGGCCTGTGCGGGGAGCGGTGCCCTCCATTCTGCCGCGAGTGCTACAGGGCTGGGGATGCGAAAGCTCTGGCGGTCGCAAATAAGGTGGTGACATACATTGACGACGAGGAGTTGGAGATACTGCGCACAGACAACAGTGTAGAAACCCAATCACTCATTGAGCTTCCTTGCTGCAACATGTCTTTTGCCGCAAAGGAACTGTATGATTTTTTCGCAAGCAAAGCGGAAGAAAAGGAGATCAGTGCACTTACGTGCCCTCAGTGCCGAGCGATTGTTTTGCCAAATGCTTTTCGCCACGCAGGTGTTTTTGTTAAAAAACGCCTTTTGCAAGCTTCACGGATCATGAAACGGGTGCATGACGCTGCGAAGGAGCAGGCTGAGCATGGTGTAAGTGAAGTCCTCAGATACATCCAAGAGAAAGTAAAGTTTCCTAACACTGATAACTTGATAAAAGCAGTAGAAGTAGCACGGAATGAGCTGGATATGAGAAAGGAGGAAAATGCAAAGAAAAATCTAACAGATGTTTGGGGTTGTTTTAATGATTCATGCACTACATTGCGTCTTGAAAAGAAATGGATTGTACTCCTGCGTTATCATATAGAAGTCTTGGAGAATGCGGTCAAAAATCTGCGGAAAAAAGACTCGCACATTGCGCAGAATGCTAATCTGCTTGCTGAGGCTGCACTAACATTTACTATTACGGGTCATCTATCTTATGGAACTGCGCTCGGTAACAACTCGCTTAAAAGATTTTGTGAAGACAGTTTCAGCGAGTTGGTGCAAACACAAAGCGATTTGGCAAAATCCTTTCCATCCGCAAAGATGGATGAACAAGTGCAGTGCTTTTGTCAAAGAATGGAGTGGACCTCATTGCTTTACGATGTACAGAAGTATGGTGAACTTCCTGGGCATGCTTTTGAAGCTATTGTTGAAATGGGTAAACGCTTTGCAAAAATAGGCGTAAAACCAGACGAGGTCGATCGAGCAAACAAAGTCAAGCAACAAATAAATGACGTGTTAAAGAAAAAAGTGAAGCAAGCCGAAGCACAGTATGCAGCCAAGGCTTTGGGTCTTTCAGCGGGTCATTGGTTTGAGTGTCCCAATGGACATCTCTATGCAATCGGTGAGTGTGGTGGCGCGATGGAGACAAGTGTCTGCCCTGACTGTGGCAGTGCAATTGGTGGAACAAGCCACACTCTTCTCCATGACAATGCATTCGCTGGAAGGTTGATTGAAGGGCAAGGCCATCTTGACCTACAGCCTTAATAAATCCCTAATTTAATCGGTGACGTCCATGAAGCGTTAATGCATAGTTGTTTTTTTTTTTTGCTTGGGCGGATTGCGTGTAGTGCGGAGTAACAAAAAGCGTCAATCAGACATCTTGCACATCCATAAATTATTGAATCTTTTTCAGTTAAAAATGCAATTGATTTTTTTGTATTGCAATGCTCTTTGCTTTAGAAAATGTCTCTCTGCATAAGTAAGAAAAATAGCTGTGAGTCGGGGTCTAAATTAATCAAAAATGATAGCAAAATGGAAAAGTTTGTTTTATAGTGGATATATATTTTGTTTTTTTTGGGAGCCCGTGAAGATAATGTCAACTGAGATAAGGCTACTTAGTCTTTTCCTGGGGGCACCCATCTTCTTAATTCATTTAATTTTTTTTTCATTACGTACGCTGAAGCTATAAGAAAGGGAGCACGCAGTTTCTCTCCTAAGAGAGTTCTTCCCATTCGAGTTTTAATATTTTGCGTTTCCACCCAACCACTTGGTCGCTTCGCCCCGGGAGAGTTCTCCAGGGTCAGGAAGAACCTTTAAAGCTAACCCTTATTAAGTTGCTATTGACAGATTCCTCACTTCGCCTCTCTATGATACTGTTGTTTACACTGATCATAGACGTGGTTTTTGGTGCGGGTGCATCTCTAGACTATTCTAGAAGTATATTTGTTTTCTTCCTTTACGGTCTCTCGGTTTTTATCTTCTAAGGTATAGGTAAGGGCATGTCGAGGCCGAAGCGATACGTGGATTTTCTGTGCAATATGCACTTATTCACAACACTGAACACTTTATTCAATGTTAAAATATCCTTTGAACCGTGTGCTGAAAGCGGCAGTGCTGAGACTTTTTGCAAAAAAAGAGTTTGGAAGGGTGGGAGCATAGTTTTGCATTGACGATTTTTTATCTTTCATAATTGATGATACTCCACTCTGCTATTCAATAAATCTTTCAAACTTGCTTTTGCAAGTAATTTTGATTTATCTGTGGAGTTAGAGGGATATTCTGCCTGCAGCAATTAGAAGGCGAAACCAGTAATGGAGTAAAGTGAATGACTTCACTGTGCGCTAAGAATAGTTTGTGACTACGGATTTATTATGCGCAAAGTTGCTTTGTATGTTCAACCGGTGCACCACAACAATAGATAGTTTATGTATATGTGTGCTGTCTTCCAAGTTGTTTTTTTTAAAATCCGAACCATGTAATGTTAATCAAGTGATTGCCACAAGTGTGAGACTGGACTTCTGTTGTGAGGATAGGATTTGAGGAATTTGATATTTCCTCATAGTATTCCCGTTGTTGTGTTTTTTCTTAAAGGAAACTTTTGTACAGGCCAAAAGGAGGGGGACACGTCACACTGTTGAAAGTAATGTGTGAAAAAATACATTTCGATTGCTTTGGTACGGATCGCCTTGTCTTTTGGCGTTGAGGTCTTTTGTTGCGCGTGTGTACTCCAATGCACCTGAAAACGATAGTGTCAAATATCTTTTTTACAGTTCCCTGTCAAATAATGAATGCCGTGCGCTGAGACATGGGAATTCAAACTAATTGTATCGATGTATCTCTGTTAGTAATCGTTATATGCCGTCAGCAGAAATAGGCGCTCCGTAAGCTATCAGTGTCTATTAGTGCGGTATTTGCTTGGCTGGAAAAGAATGTGTTGCTTCCACTTATGAAACTTTCCCGAGGGAAGTGGATGTGTGTGCTTGTAATAAAGAAAATTCAATTTATATTTAGAAAACTTAAACAGAATTTATGACTCCTTATACTTTTGTTGCAATGTGTTATTCTTTTTTTATTTTTAAAACAGAATAAATATATCTGTCTCGTGAGCTATTGGACATATCGAGAACTCTTCACTATATGTAATATTATGGTTTTCACAAAATACAATACTGACATACTTTTAAATATAATATTTTCGGAATTGTTACGGGGTTCATGCATTCCTACTCCTGCGGTGTCCTAACAGTATGTTGAGTTTGGAATGCACTGTGCATCGATTGGATTGCGTGCAGAGTGTTTGTATTTGGACCAACGCAAAGGGGGCGGGGCGTTATTCGAATTCCACAATCCATAAAGTACGCTTTGTCTGATGGATTCTGATGAATGTCATTTGTTTTTGGATTGTATTTACTCAATTGGTGTGATGCATTTTGACTAAATCTTGCGGTGCCGTAAGTAAGTCTCTGTTATGGTTCAAAATATACATTAAAAGGCAAAATACATCTGAGTCATCATTTTGTGTATTTTTAAAAATATAATTTCTGCAATGGCAACGTATCTTTTTTTCTGTATATATGGTGTGAATGCTGCCGAGGGTCAGTAAGAAGTGTTAGCCAAGAGTGTTTTTGAGCTTTATTGCGTATTATTCTTTTTCTTCAATCATAAAAATGAATTAATAAGAACATATTCTTTTTTTATTTAATGGGACAATCAAACTTCTGAACGGATATCCGAGGATGCGTGGAGAGTTCATATGTATTGCAACGGAAAGGTATTTTTTTTGGTTTATCATTAATTTTCTAATTCACTCTATATATACTGCATTAGGTTAAGGAACCCCATTAGGAGATATTTAAAAGAGGAGGATGGCAAAGTTATGGAAGAGTGGATGCGGTGTAACAATTATACGTTGTTCGAATTATTTGCTCTTGGCTCTCTTTTTTTTTTGCGCTATTTTTGAGGCCAAGATCATCTTTGACGATGTTGTTGAAAGACAAACAATGCAAACAGCAAATGCATTGGCCTGTCTGAAAGATCCACTGTGCTTCATTCCTCAGAGCACTCGAACCGCGTGGAATGAAAAAGACTTTTTAGTTATTTTTGGATTTCCGTCTCTTGACATTCCAATAAGACGATGGCGCCGCAAAATGCAGCGGATCAGTTGTTGGCAGTTTCCTGAAGTTGCCACGCGACACAATAACTACACTGGCGCAATGCTTGTGCTGTACTTATTGGCTCGGCACCCAATGCATAAGTTTGAGCTTTCCGCGCAATTACTGCGGGAGGCAGACCAGTGGCAAGACATTGTGATTAGCCCGATGAGTGAGGGAAGGCCTTCCACGCGGAAAATTGTGAGCGACAGAGGATACTGGGGCGTCGAGGCTGAGATCGGGTCCAGCCGCAAAACATTCTTTTGGTTTCAGTTTGCACTTCGTCAGTTTCCGCGCGCACCGTACTTTGCCAAAGGTGACGACGATACATTTGTTTCTGTGCCGCAGTACCTGGCGGACCTGCGGCTATTGCCAAGAAACAGAATCTATTGGGGGCGACCGCTAACTCTCAATTTCACAATCAATAAGAAAGGAGATCAAGTGAGAGTAAAGTATATGCTTGGGTATTGCTTTACGCTCGCACGAGATGCCGCGGAGTCACTTGTATCATACAAACCAATGCAGAGACTTATGGCGTTACCGTACAGTAATGAGACAGAGCCTGAGTTCATCGCAATGACTATGCAATACGAAGACGCTATGGTTGGACGATTGCTGCAGGAAGTTAACTTTCCTGTTATCTTTGTTACCGAGGGGTCGCGGCGATTTCGGGTGTACACAAGGCTTCCTCCCGCTGAGAGGATTGTAGTGACGCACAAGCCAGAAGAGAATGAGTATTACGAATTAGTGAATCGCATTATGATTTACCAAAGAGCACCAAAGGCTACAAGAGTTATCAAAAGAGGACCGGAATCGTATTCTTTGCAGAATTCCTGACAGATGCCGTTCGAAATAAAAAACAAAACAAAAAAAAAAAACTATGTTATCACAAGACATTTTTTTTGATTGTTTTAAAAAAATTTAAAAGCATTTACAGGATTCACGCATTTTTTATTGAGATGAAAGAATTTTATCTACATCACACGAGAACCGCAACATACACTCATATGCATAAGTGAAAAAGGAGTAACGGAAAAAAAAATTGCAAAAAAAAAAAAAGAATATACGGATAATAAGAAACCTGGAAACATTGTGCATAAAAACTTCTCCGCAATTTTTCTTTTTTAAAAATATTCTATACATCTTCTTCTGTGGGGTCTGCTGTTTGCATCTCCATGAAACGCACTTATTTATCCAATGCGTAGATAACTTCAACACTGAGCAAATCGATAAAAGTGAGGAAACCGGTGAGTCGGAGGTTTCTTTTTTCTTTTGCATTGATGACCAAAGTCAGTGGCGACGACTTTCTGTGCGCCTCGGCGCATTTTGTGTTTTGTGATTGAAACTGTGATGGAATACATATGAAACTAAAGTCGAAGTGAAGTTTATGGAGCCGGGGGCTTCGTTCTTTTATAAACATAATGTTTTTTTTTTATGCCAATGAGGTGATACCTTTGTGCTGTACAATATGGAGAGATGATGAGATGCACTAATAACTTTTGCGATTCAGTTGCTTTTTTGCGTGCTCTTTACTTTATAATAAAGAGATCGTTTTATAACTTTGGGGCAAAGTTGTTTTGTTTTTGTACTTTTCAGAGTTTTCAGACTTTATTAGGAGTGTGGAGAGTTTTTTGAAAACAAAATCATTTTTTTTTAGAAGACTTTTTCAGCATTGGGAGCAGGTAATGAGTTCTGAATGGCGATGTGTGGCGGTTATACGTTTTGTTTTTGTTTTTGTTTTTTATATTTGCAATTTATTTGACTTTATTTTATACAGAAGTACACATTTCATCCCACTCACATAAATAATATCACACTATAGTACTTTCAAAGCCGGTGCATGTGAAGTTCATAGCACCACGCACTGCAGTCTGTTGTCCTTTTAAAAAAAAAATATCAATTCGCAACAAAACATATTTTATCATTTCTTTGTTAGGAAGTAAATGAAGACATACTTTAAAGTTACGAGTCTTTTTTTTTTTATTGCTTGTTTTTCGGATTTTGGAAAGATGTTCAACTCTCTTGTACTTTAAAAGAATTGTTTCTCTCTGATTTACTTGACTCTTCTTTATTGATTTTTATACTTTTATTGAAAACAGGAATACCATTGATAACTAAAATGAATTGGAACTCAGAGACATTCTTTCTTTGGACTCTATTTGATATCTTGGACATTTATTGTGCCGAGGCGGATCACACACTGAATGACAGAGAGAGTGTGCTGCAGTGTGCAAGGAAGTAGAGGCGCTGTGGCTGACTGCTTGCAAGAGAACT